>APFE031436660.1:97474-134940 GCA_000404065.3 Pinus taeda | reverse complement strand
GTTATGCTCTCACATTTTTATTTTTCCTGTGATTTAGAATTTGTATGCAGGTAATTTCTGTACGGGGTTAAAACCTACATATTTGACAGCTGGGACATCCTATCACATTGTGGGGGGGGGAGGCTAACCTCATCATTCCCTGGATTACGTGTCAGCTCACTATTCGGGAAGTTGTGTACTGGGGTATAACACGGCTCAATGGTATGCTATTTCTTTTTATTTTATTTTTTCTGCATGACTTGTTGTTCAAACCCATTTCCATTGTATACTCTGTAGCATTAGAGTTTGAACGAGTCTTGCGCTTGTCAGCCTCTTTGTGTTTCAACAGCACGAACAACTTCCGTTCCATTAAGAGTTTACAGCGAAACCATGGGAGGAAGATCGATTCTGAGAGAACTGCAAGTGTTAAGAATCTCTGCTGCTGCCCGGAAAATCCTGGCAAGAGCAGGCTGGCTAACTTATCCCAACCGCTTGCAGAAGTCTGACGAGACTGTGGCAATTGAATTCTTGTAGAACTTGCAAGAGGATCACTCCACAGTGAGGGGGAGATGCATAGCAATCACCGACAACATAATCGCAGAAGTCTCGGGACTACCAGCCACTGGACCTGTATGGACGTTAAAGAAGGAGAGATTGCTGGAGATTATAGAAATATTCCAGGACGAAGGCCAGAGCCTAACAATTAGAGGAAAAGGGGTTCTGCCAACAACACTAGGAGAGTCATGGGCGGAATTGGCGAAGATCATTCAAAGCTACATCACTTATGAAGGCAGAAAAGACGTGGTAAGACCACGACATCTTAAGCTCTTAGCTGTAATAAAACAAAAATGCTCTGTAAATTTACTTGCATTTTTGAATTCATTACTTCATGACGTTGCACGGAGCATAAAAAAGGCACAGTATGTAGAGTTAGTTGTTAGTCATCATGGGTTGATTCTGTTAATAGTCAGCCATAGCCTCACCCAGCAGCAGAGAAGCTGGGAAGAGCTAATTGCCATGATAAATGGGCGATTGACCACACCATCCCCAAAACGTAAACATGCCACCAATACACCCGAGCATCCAGAAAAACGTAAACATGCCACCAATACACCTGACCATCCAGAAAAACGCAGGAAATCGGCAAAGCGTAAACATGCCACTGGTACACCCGAGCGTCCAGAAAAATGCAGGAAATCGGTCCGGCTAGCACGGCTACGAGGGGGGCTGGAGAAGCCCCAAGAAAACACCAGCCAGCTGGTAGAGATAGAAGATGAGCAACCCCCACGGCCAGAAGGGGAGGAATATGAGAAAGGAGTGGAGGAAGAAGAAAAAGAAGAAGAGACCGAGAAATCTGAAGAAGAAGAAGAAAATGAAGGAGAAGCCGAGAAATCAGAAGAAGAAGGAGAAAAGAGGAAGAAGCCAAGAAAGCTGAAGAAGAAGGAGACAAAGAAGAAGAAGCCGAGCAATCCGAGCAGGAGGAGGAAACGGAACAGCAGGAAGGTAGCCCATTGCAGGACCCATTGGGAGAAGATGAATTGGCCAAAGTTTTGGCCAATATGGGCGAATATGGCCAACCTCCATGCCAAGGAGAAACCCCAAGAGGAAAATGCACCTGAATAATCACATGCAAAGGAGGCAGAAGAAAAGAATCTGCCTGTTCATGATGAAAAGATGACAAGAGATGCTGAACAGGAACAATCCGTTCCTAATTAGAAGACACCAAAAGAAATTCTGGAGGAAACTGGGGCAGAAAAAGAGGTCGCCCAAGAAATAACAAAACCAGTTAGGGTTCTTGCCCCGGAACAACCAGAGCAGAACAGTGAAGAAACACCCTAGAAAGAAAATTAAGGAATTAGTCATAGTCCAGGCCCCAGTGAACAACCTACTGTTCCTTCTAAGTAAATTGCGGAAATTAGGGAATTGCGAAAGCAACAACAGAGATTAATGAACATAATAGTCCAACTTCACCAGCAGATTAAGATTCTAAAAGCAAGGCAAAGGGTAAAAAGGACTTCAGGAAGGAAAAATGTGACCACTCCAGCAAAACCCCTCAAGGCAAAGGGGCAGAGGACTAGAATCCATCCTGTTATTCAAAACCCTATCGAAAGCCAGGCTACTGTTCCAAATGATGCTGAGAAACAGACTATTGTTCCAATTGAAAAGGAACAGCAATGGACTAATATCCACATTAATATAGAAATGGATGAGATGTTGACTTGTGATAAGGAAATTCAGACGGAGGCACCACTTTCGGGAGTGATAAGGATTATGAACTCAAAGCAACGCAATAGAAAAGTTCAGGTAAAACTCCCAGCCTCCACTGTCGCATGGAAAAGAGAACCAAAAATGGTAACCCTACAAAAGGGTTTGAAGCAATCTCAGCAAGAAGCAAAAAAACTTAGAGAGAAAATGGTCCCTCGAGATAAGTATGAAGAGCTACAGTAGCAGCTTAAGAACATCAATCTATCCGAAAGCCAGGCCTTTGAAGGTGGCGAAGGGAACAAGAGAATGTTGCGAAGGTAACTCGTAGGTTAGATGTAGTTATCAAGCAGATGGATACCTTATGTTCTTTATAGAATGACGTCCTAGCATGTAGAGCCCCTGCTAAGAATTATGCCTTGTTTTTAATGGAACGATATTTTCAATTGAAAATAAAGGTTGTTAAAGCAGGTGCTCCCATACAAATTAACATCATCAATGATTTTATAAACTGTTGTAAGCACTACGAGGTAAAAGTTCAGAGACTACTGTGTGAGTTTTGTTTACATAACCTTGTACTAGAACAGGAGACCGAGTTGAACCCTGGCCCTTTTGTTGGGGATATCCATTACAGGCATTTATTTCATTTGGGGTTAATCATATTAAATGGCTCAAAGCCTATAATGTTTTCCAAAGACAAGAAAACAGATTATATTTATGGATAAGATTTGAGCCTAGGGATCCAGTACAGTTATGGAGAAAACATAGAACCCTCATGAAGACTCTAGGTGTAATTGAAGCATCAGGACCCATGCATGAGGAAATCATTCGGCAGGGATTAGAATACTTTTTCTCTATCAAAGACCCTGCCATTGATGCAGCTAAATTTCGGTATCAAATCTCTAATCTGAATATCCAACTCAGGGAACCATTTAAGTATGAGAATTTTAAGTTAGCTTCCAACCGCTTGCACCTCTATGGTGAAATCATTTTGAGGGCAGGGCCATCCTAGTTAGGATATATGCTCCGGAGTCCAATTATTTGGCACCCTGCACCCGGATACCAAGCCCTGTACGAGATGTCTGAGGGTCAGATAGGCCATTTCTTTGAATACCTAGTTACGCATCATGGATGTAGGCCTTCACATGAGATTTCATCTCCAGCCTACTCACTCACGACCTTACATGTCAACTACAATGTTTTCATGAGGGCATGAAAAAGGGTAAGCAGGGGGGTGTGTGGAGTACTAAAGAAGGTATGTTTTTGAGGATTATTTCGGTGTCTTTTCATTAGAACTTAAAAACCTTTTTGCATCATGAACTCGGAAAATGATAAAGAATTGTAATAAAACATGTGAGATTAATATGCAAGACGAAAAAGCTGACAATTATCATTTCCTTATGCAGGAAGGAGGAAAAACGAGAAGTTGTCATTCCAAAGGAAAGGACAAGGACGTGTTAACCACTGTCCCTTTGACGGGAGACTGTATGCAAACAAGGAAAAGCAAATCAAAGCGAATCAACTCGGGAAAGGAAGTGGAGATATCAGCTCGGCGTAGGAAAGAAAAGAAATGACTGAGGACTAACGGTTCGGCGAATCCCTCAGGATCCTTAATCCTGAGGGATCATTGTTTTATCTATTTCTGCACTTAGATATCTCTGTCGTCACCCTTATAAAAGGGGCAACATTGTTAGCTCGGTGGGAGTTAGATATTGTTATGCTTTTATGTAATTTCTTTTAAGATCAAAACTTTGATCATCGAGTCTTGCTAAAAACTCCTCTACTGTAATTTCACTTGATGCATTAATACAAACTTGGTTACTATTTCATCTCTGAGGCTAGAATAACTTCAAGCGGTGTAGCCCTGGAGGCTAAGGGCCCAGCCCTACAGGACACTCACTCTTGTACCATTACGCTTGGTTTTTGTGTGGTTTCCTTATCGATGTTATTTGGTAATTTGATGTGTTTTATAAGTTTACATCACATGCTCTGTTATGTTCAATTTATTAAGGTTTCTAAAGACAGAACTACTTTATTGACTCTGCATCATATTACTGTTCTTCTAGGTGTTTATATAATACTTCTAGTCTTTACATAATATTGTTGTTGTTCCATTACAAAGCCTTTGTGTTGTGCACTTGTTCATTAACATTGCGGAATTCATCTTGGAAGTTATGTTCTATGCGATTGTTGGATTTTTGAATAATTTTGTTCTATCTTGAAATGCAGTCATATTCTTTCTAACTGAGGTGATAACTAGATCAGATTACTATTTAAGTGTGTTGTGTGTATGTATGGTTTTCAAGCGTTGTTCCATAAGTTATCAGTAATCAATGTTATTCCATTTGTGTGTGTTATTCAATCCGTCCTTAAGAGTGAAGGATTGCCATTTGATTCCTGTAGATTACAATTAATGCATTTGATGTGATAGACTAAGATGTTACTGCTTGTTAGACTTAGTTGTTGTTCTATTTCTTAACTGTTGTTCCATTTTGGATTTGCTATTCCATTTCAAATTTGTTGTTCCATTTCTTAATTGTTGTTCCATTTCTTATATGTCGTTCCATTTCTTGTTATTGGTGTGAAGAACGATCTCAGGTTGTAGTGAGCATTGACATCTACTGTCCAGCTCCCACATCCATGATCTATTCTCTGATTTCCTTTTCCATCAGTTTCCAAAGGGATGGGTTATTGCTACCGAACCCTTGACTGAAAAATTTCTGAATGTGTGATTTAATCTTTTGAAGTAGTTAAGCTGTAAACAAGCATCCTTTTACTCTTGTATTTTCAAACATTGTGCTACTAGCATTACTCTGGCAAATGATAGCCTCAGACTAAGACACTCTTTGAAATAACAAAACGTTCCCCGATTGACATATTAATGTGAGGTAATTAGAGGTGAAAGAGACCCTTTTTATAGCTCCACAGTAGTTAAGTAATCCCAAATCAAACATCTTAAAACCAGCCTCCAACTCCTTATTTACCCGCATAATATGAAAACTATTGTTCCCAGTAATGATCAAGTCATCCACATACATGATAATAATCACCATATTTTTACCTAGTTGGTTTACATATAAAGTATCATCTGATTCACTCCGCTTAAAGCCAAATTTGCAAAGGTACTCATCCATCTTGGCATACCAAGCTCCTGGAGCTTGTTTCAATCCATATAAAGCCTTGATCAGTTTGCACAATTTGTGTTCCTTCCCTTCAATATCAAAACATGGAGTTTGTGTCATATATACTTCTTCTTGCAAGTCTCCATTGAGGAAGGAACTTTTAACACCCATCTGATGAACTTTCCATTCTCTTTGAGTTGCTAATGCAAGTGTTACTCTGATGGTGTTCCATTTTTATATAGGTGCAAATGTTTCCTCATAGTTGATGCCTTCGTGCTGTGAAAAGCCCTTAGCAACAAGTCTCGATTTGTATGTTTCAATGCCCCATCTAGCTTATACTTAATTTTTTGAACCCATTTGCATCTAATGGGTTTCGCATTTTGAGGATAATCAACAAGTTTCCAAGTGTTAT
This sequence comes from Pinus taeda, assembly GCA_000404065.3. Lineage (NCBI taxonomy): Eukaryota > Viridiplantae > Streptophyta > Pinopsida > Pinales > Pinaceae > Pinus > Pinus taeda. The sequence continues at coordinate 129,225 of APFE031436660.1, read as the reverse complement.
TTTCCATCACTTCTTTGTATTCTTTAGCCATTGCCTTTCTCCATTCTATATGTTTTACTACCTCTTTGTATGTGGAGGGCTCAGTAAAATCATTTGTTATTAAGGAAATATTTTCTTCATTTCTATGAGAACTCCATGTTCCTATTTTGTTTTGTTCATCTGACCTAACATCTTTCTAAAGTTGAATGACCCATTTTGGGAGTTGATGTTCACTTGTTTGTGGATCTGAATAATCACCATCATTGTAAATTGGATTTATATAAATAAATGTTCTTCGATCAACTGAAGGTTCACCAGGTGGAGAGTCACAATTAGATGAACTGCTGCTAGGAGATTTAGATGAACTGTCGTAAGATCTAGATGGTGTAGATGAAGTAGATGAGTTGGATGAACCATTTTTCTAATGAAGGAAATTCAATTTCATATCAATGTTGTGTAGTTGGTTAATTTTTCATTTTTTTATCTCCCTTAGATTCCAATTTCTATAGAAGACATTCTATCTCTATGGCACTCTTGCTTTCTATTTCATCAAAAATCACATCCCTGCTAAAAATAAATATTCCATTGGATAGAAGACAATATCCATTCTTTTCATCGGAATAACCAATCAATGTACACTTCAAATTTCGTGAATCAAACTTAGTTGGCTTTTCTTTTGGAACTAAGGCATAAAAAATTGAACGAAAAACTTTAAGAATTTTGACTCAAGGTTTGAAACTAAACCATGCTTCATATGGTATAATTCTATCCAAAGAAGGAGTAGGATACTTGTTCCTTAAGTAGATTGTTGTATTTATTATTTCTACCCAATATAAAGGACTTATATATTTTAAAGTTAGAGTGCATCTTGCCATACCTAACAAGGTGCGATTCATTCTCTCTGCTACTCCATTTTGTTGTGGAGTGTATACATTTATAAGTTGTATTTTGATACCATTGTCCCTACAATAAGTTTGGAATTCATTTGAAGTGAATTCCCCTCCATTGTTTGTTCATAGAGTGCCAATATTTTCTTTAACTTCAATCTCAACAAGTTGGCAAAAATTTCTAAACTTTTCGAATGCTTCTAACCTTTTCTTCAAAAAATAAACCCAAGTAATCCTACTAAAATCATCAATGAAGAGTAAAAAGTACCAACAAACTCCGAGAAAAGTTTGTAGAGGTCCACAAATGTCACTCTGAACCAATTGCAAATGCCTATTTGCACACCATGAACTTCTTGGAAAAGTTTCTCGACTTTGTTTCCCATAAATGCAAGCTTCACATTTTTCATTTTCTTTCTTAAAAGTTGGAAGTCCTTTAACCATTCCCTACTTTTGAACTTGAGAGAGTCTTTCAAAGTTTAAATGCTCATATCTAACATGCCACAAACTTATCGGTGAAATATCTATAATTGTTTCTACTGCAAAGTCAGAATTTCATGGAATGGTTGTTCATTTCATCCTTAAAAGTTTTCCATATTCATATCCTGTCATGACTGTCTTCATATTCTGTATGATGGAATTGATTTTACTAAGCCATCCTCCATAACAACCTAATGTCCTACTTTTTGAATTGTGACTAACAACAACAACTTATTTTTGAAAGTTGGTACATACAAAACATTTAAAATTAGTTTTTCTCCAATGCTAGGAAGATAAAATTTTACTACACCTTTTCCACAAGGAGTGTGTCTTGTATCATTGGCAAGAAAGATTGAATTGAGATGGAATTGTTGAAAATTCCAAAAGAATTCTCGCCAAAAATTTTTATCTTGTGTTTCCCCTGTGTCTAAGATCCAAGCATATTCATAATAACTTTTAAGATATGTGGAGACCTATAATGTTCTTGATTTTGAACTTTAATGTGTAGTAAAGACATATTTTGAGCCATCATCTCCTTGATCATTAGCAAATTGTGCCATGTTTTGGTGAAACTTTGGAATTTTGTCAAAATAATTTCGAAAATATTCAACATAACGACCAAATTTGTTACACCTTCTACAAACAATTTTACTAAAACCTCTACCTCTGCCTTGACTCTATCCTTTGTCTCTGCTTTGACTTTTTCCTCTTCCTTGACTTTCTCCTCTGCCTTGATTGTTGCCTCTACCAAAATTGTTGCCTCTACTGGAGTTGTTCCCTCTACCATGACCTTGTCCTCTATGTGCTCCTTGATTTTGATTGATGTGTCCTCTTCCTCTACTTCGAAAACTATCAATTGAAAATTTCCCAGTGCTAGCTTCTGGCAAAAAGCCATCTTCCCCAATTTTTTTCTTCTTCCCAAATTTTTTGTCATGTTGAGCTAGAATTTCACTTAACTCATCAAATTTTAACTTCTCTAGCTTTATAGTTACTTGTAAAGTTTCCAAGGGATGTAGTCATGAAACTATCATCCACTGGTTGAAATCCAATATTTACTATTTCGTGCTTAATGTTCTCAAGTCTGGAAATGTATTCAACTACATCTCCCCCTTCTGTCAATTTCTATTGAAGCAAATTCATTTGAAGATCAACATTCTTAGATTCAAGTTGTGTATCAAAAAAATCTTTAAATGTCCTCAAGGCAGACCATGCATCAAAAGCATTTTCAATGTGAACATACATTTCAGCATTAATTGAAGATTTATTAATACTAATGCTTTGGCATTTTTTATCTCTCATTTAGCTAGTAAAGTTACAACTGTAGGTTTATTTGGTTTAACATCACCATCACATAATTGTAAATCAAAGTGATTTCTATGTACCTTTTCCATGTCTTGTAATTCTTTGCACCTTCAAGTTTGTCTAGTTCAAAAAATAAATTTATTATCTTGGACATTGTAAAAGTAAATGTATGCATGAATATGGATCACTCACAACAAAAAGAAGATGTACAACACACCATGTGCAACACAACACTCAAAAAAATGATTTATTGGGGCTTGGCCTTGACCCTCATATAGTGGTTTGGAAACAAAAGTGACTGAGCTTTACACTTGGCTCTAGTCAACTTCTCTAAATTTTTACAATGAAAATTTCAAAATTTGAATTTTTACAATACTCTTGCAAATTTACTTCTATGACTGTAACCCCCCTCAAAGTAAAAATTACTTTGAGTTACAATTACACCTTATTACTTGAATTTTACAAATTTCAATAACAATCACACCTTATTATTTGAATTTTACAAATTTCAATAAAAATCACACCTTATTACTCCAAAAAACATTACAAAAAGAAAAATCACTTATCTCTCTGAAAACAATTACACGTATATTAAAAATCACCTCATTACACGACTATATAAAAAAAATTACCCCAAAAGGAACACTTATGACTCCACTTACTTATCACTCCAACAGTGAATACAAATTGAAAAGCATATTTATCTCTCCATTGACTTAGTTTTTAATTCCTTTTAAACTTCCATTAAAAAGAGGAATTTTGGAAGTAACTTTAAAAAAGTGAATGGACATTTCAAAACTTTAAAGTTTTGTGCATGTAAAGAACATAAAGTAATTAGATGGAGAGAAAAGCACATAAAAGTAGTTTGTGGAGAGACTTGTCAATACAGTTCTTCCAACACCACCAGAAATTGTTCCACACGCTAGTCACTCACCCTGTTGGTTTTTCACTCCACACTAGAAATCGACTTCAACTCCAAGGTGTATGCTCCAGAATTTTCAACGCATTTTTCTAACAAACGCTGGTTTTCTTCACAGTTTCTTCCATGAAAATGTTGTTGTCTTGGCTTTACACTGAGAGTTGACACACATTAGATTAATCCAAGGGCAAAGTAAGTTTTTTATTTGTGTCAAAGCAATTATTCCATTGATCTTTCTCGAATATTATGACTCTTAATATTATTTCTGTCAAGGAAAAAGAATACAATGACTTGCAAAAGTTGATCAGTCAAAGAAAGAGGCACTTGTGCCTTATCAGTAACACTTTATAAACCTACAAGCCTTCTTAAAACAATGTGATGAGCCAAATGATAATAATATCCAAACTATTCGATCCTAATTATCTACCTCCAGTAGAAGTGGGCATGTTGTTAATCTGGAAACTAGGGATATTCTACTTAATTACTAGTGCGAAAGCAATGGCAGTGGTACGGACTTGTTCCTTAATGGTGAGCAGCTCTGGATCCTTGGGATTAGGAATAGACCAAGATTTTTAGTTTCAGTTTCACTGAGATTTGTGATCCCGAAACTCAGAGTTACACAATCAAACTGCAAATTTCTAGGTCAAGAAAGGCATAATGTGCATAGCAGAATGAAGTCGAGAAAGTAATCTATAACTGACACAACTGTGGCTTTAATTGTTAATCGTAGCTATCAAGTAGTTGCAAGTCGGGAACAATGGGATTTTCGACCTCAACTGAATTTAGTAACAAAATAATAAGAAAACAGAGTGGCTTGACATGAGGAATTTGAGGTGTAGCCAGTTATGCTCCTGAAGAGAACAACTCCAATATAATATTCTTTTATTTAAAATTTTAATGTACAAATCTAAAAAACTGAAATTAACAATAGATGTACAAAATTATTTTCCTTAATAAAAATTTGAACATTATGCATACCAATCAATAGTTGATCAATTTGATAAATTCTTCCATGGGATTTGATGTTGGATCTCACACCAAATACATTATTGGAGCTCTGATACTAAAATAATAGTATAAGTGTCCTCAAACACACAAAGTTTATTAAACAAAAAAGAAAATTACATAATATTTGAAGAGTTTACACACAATCACTCAACACTCTTGCAAAAGGAGAAACAAGATTTAAATCAGCTCATGTCCTAACCTAATTTTTTTATGCACCACTTATTTCATTTACAAGTGTCCATTTACATTTAATTTCCTCATAACAACACTCCTAACTATTTTCCTAATTTGGTTCTTAAGAAATGACATCTTTCTAGATGTCATATATTTTATAACAATTACCTATTCTAAAATGTCTCCAATACCTAATTAAATATTCTAGATACTTGAATATTATATTCTAAATAATTAAACTAAAGTTTATGTATTTTTGTTATCATCTAACATGTCTTAATAATTGCAATGTTCCATGATATTCTCTCTTTATTGTTTGATTTTATTTTGAATATTTCCTTTGATTTTGTTTTGTCTTTTAACGATGAAATTTAAAAATCTTGGATCATGTCAATTTAAACAACATCCAAAGCTTGAAGATGAAAATAGTATTACACGATATTGGTTGAAATCGTTTTAGTTGTTCTTAGTTAAAATATTTTCATGACTATTAGAAAATTTTACTTCCATGTTGTTATTTGAGCACAAGTTTTCTATATACTTGACCAACTTCATGTGTTAGAGAATGAATGTTGTTGAGAATAAAATGACAAGGATCATACATGACAACTCAATTATTTGCTTTCACAAGTTATCTATAGCTTGCATTTTTTAACATGTAACTTAACTGGCATTATTGTGTGGAGCTTTTCCTAAAGGTTGATTACTGAGTTACTAAGGATTTCTTTTCTATGGTGTTGTTTTATTTGATTTGTGTATATAGGTTATTTGGCCACATAGTGGCCACTATCATCTGACTGAAGAAAACTTGTTCACGTTTTTTGTTTTTTTGGGAAAAATGGCATTGACATTGTTGATGTTGAGGTATATGTCTTATAAATCCTTTATAGTCTACTTTAGTTTATATTATAGTTTTCATCATCTTGCATGTCTTATACTCTGCATTAAATCTTCTTTTGTTTTCAGAAGAGGAACTCACTATTGATGTTAAGAAGAAGGAATTGAAGAAAAAGGAGAATAATAACAATGGAGCGACAAATGCAGAAAGAAAGAGAGAAGAGAATCAGTTTAGTGATACCCTTAAAGCCAATATCCCACAGGAGACACACACATAGAGACTAATGGTCAGGTCTTTGGAGTTGGTGAATTCACCTAGAGTACCTTGGTAACACAATGATAATGTTTTGAATTGATGAAACAATATTTTATGTATAAATTTTAGTCCAACCAATATTAAGTTGGAAATTCATATTGTAATATTTGACATTTCATATAATATAATTTATGTGGTTGAAATTATTTATAGTTGTACTTGATATTATTTAGTATTGTAATTACTAGGTATAACTTTTCATTTTCATATTAGATGAACATGCACATTGTATGACATTTTTTTTTTAATTTAGTCACAAAATCATACTAATTAATTTATGTTGATTAATAATGAACACATAAAATCAATATAAAACTACTAAATTAGTCGTTTATAATTATTATTAATGAAAGTAAATGAAATGAATATAAACTGCTAAATTAGTTGTTTATACAATGAATGTGAAACTACCAAAAAAAGATAAATGACCACTGTAAATAATAAATTTGTGATTAAAAATGATGACTAAATTTTGCATATATGTGATTGTTAGTAGCTAATTTACAGTATCTTATAACACGACCAAAATTTAGTCATATTTCTTTAGTCATTAATTAGTTTCAAATGGTCACTAAATTTTGCATATATATAACTATTGGTAGCTAATTTATAGTATCTTATAACGAGACCAACATTATGGTCATTAATTAGTTTTCTCCGGTGATCATATAGTAGTATATTTTTTTTGTATTTGGTAATTAATTGTGGTAATTAATGACTAAATTAATGACCAAATTTATGACTAAATATACTACTAGATGAAAAACTTGAGACAATCAATTAATTACTAAGCTACAAACGACTAAAAGTTGGTCGTGTTATAATATTCTGTAAATTAGCCATTATTGGTCACCGACTGAAAAATGGTCATTTATATGCAAATTTTAATCATATTTATAGTAATAATTAGCCATTTTGTACTAGTGACTACTATTTTCATTTACAGAATCATCGAAGTACGTTGAGGGCTTTGAATGATCAATGTCTTCAACCGTTATTGCTCGAATTGAACCCATGGAAGGATCTTCATGGATAAGATCATTTATGGTGAGTAGGAAAGATCCTAGTTTTTTCTAGATTGAACAATTACTCTTTGAAAATCTTTTTTTTCCTACCTATCCACACTTCCCAACAAATAAGACTCTCCATATTCCATAACTTTTGGATTTCAGTTCCTAACACCATTCCTTCCATGCATCATTTACCGATCCACCTCTCCATCTATACTTGATATCTGGTTATTTATAAACCAGATTCCATATACACATTGTTGCTGGACATGATATGAATATGTGTGCTACTGTTTCTTCGACACTTCTACATAAAGAACACCATGAAGGTCTGTGAAGAGCCCTTTTATTTTGATTGTCTGTAGTAGGAATTTTGTTAGTGGGAATACACCACAATAATAGTTTGGTTTTTGGGGGGACTTTTTAACTTCTAGATACTATTCCATCACCACCACTTTACTGTAGGTTCTTTATATTTATATGCAGTGAGATATCCCTCTTTGGGATTGTATATACCTCTTTTGGAGTGGACCCATATCAATTCATCAACCCTGTCAGAGATTCATACATGTGAGTTGGATAATGCCATTGTATATTCCTTCCAACTTTGTTGCCATTGTTCTGGTATATTTAGATCATGAGATGTCTTCTATACCTTCCCCCAAATGGATGTAGCTTCTCGATTTGATATTTTATTAAAATTTTTAATCCCTTTCCTATTTATATTATTTAAGAGTTCGAGCGGGAGAGAACCTTTCACCACTGCCAAACCAAGGATCAATTCCTATCAAGGCCTATTCCCCCGATCTAATTCTCCATGCTAATCCAAATTCAATAATGTTAAATGAGGCCAAGACCGCTTTTCAAATGTTGGATACATTAAACTTATATTTGTTTTTAATTCTAATCTAGTCAATAAGAAATAGAGGATAGATGTACTTCCTTACAATAATCTTCATCCATAAATTGTTTTTCGTTATTAGCCTCTAGCTCACCTTTATAGCCAAAGCCCTTGAAAAAGTATACAAATCCTTGATGCCACATCCACCCACCTTTTTGGCAGATAAATGCATTCCCATTTAATCCAAGAAAATAACCTACCTTCCTTTTCCCCATACCATAGATATCCAAAACATTTGCTTCGGATTATGTTTAAAATGCCTTTCAGAATCCAGGAAAGAGTCATCAAACAAATTAGGATTGCTTCCAACACATATTTGATCAAAATTAGTCTTCTCGCCTAGGATAGCCACCCGTGACATGATCAATTGAGCGTTTTTTCTATCTCTTCTATCAGACACATCCAACCTGGCTTCCTGTAATCATTAGGTTTCAGCCTAAAACCCAAATATTTTATACCTTCCTCTATATCAACCATATGGAAATGATATTCCCTTATGATTGAAATTTCATCTCTAGAAAAACCAACAAATTTAATAGTTGGTTTAAGCGAATTTATTTCCATGTCCATGTATTTTTTAAATAATTGAGTGATTTGAGATGGAGCAGTAGCATCATTCCTTGATCCATCAAGAAATATCAGGACATAATCTACAAACAGAAGATGTGTTAATCATAGATTCCCCATGATACATGTTCCTTTGAATACATCTCTACATTTTGCATTTATTTCTACATGGAAAAATTCATTGGCAGTACCATTCAACAAAACAACAAAGGAAGCAGATGTGATACAACACATGACCAAATTTATAAAATTAATGTGAAAACCAAAATGTGTGAGTAACATCTTGATATAAATCCATCTAGCTTTATTGTATGCTTTGGCCAAATAAATCTTTAGTATCATGCCCTATAGTTTCCTTATCTTTATGCTATGTAATGCATCCTGTGCTACTCCTATAGCTTCATAAATCTGTCGATTGTCCAAGAATGAAAATTTCTCTTTTGAGATATGGTTAGATAAAATTGATCTTAGCCTATTAGCAATTATTTTTGCAATAATCACATATATGCCGTTACACAATGAGATAGGCCTATAATCATCAAAAGTATGAGGATTGTCTATTTTCAATATAAGTTTTATGGGTGTGGCATTCAAAGCTCATACATTTTACCTGAGGTTATGAATTCTTCCACTACCTTCAAAATATCACTTCCAATCTAATCTTAAATTTCTAGGAAGAATTCAGTTGGCCAGCCATTTGGCCCGGGGCCTTTATCTTTCTTGAACCAATGAAGGACTTCTTACAATTCACTTGATGTTACTGGAGCTAGTAGTTCATTATTAACATCTTCATCTACATGGGGAAAGAGAGATGCATTTTGGATGATTTCAAGGAGAGAACTATCTTGTTGTGCCAAAAATACAGATCTAAATCACTTACCCCCATTCTTGCCAACTCGCTAAAAGAATAGCCTTTCCACCTATGAGCATTCGATAGTTCCCAAATGGTTTTGATGGCCCTTATTCCCTTGGCGTATTGTTGGAAAATTTTTGTATTGTCATCCCCAGCCTAAAGCCATATGGCCTGGCTTCGAAGTCTCAAAGTCTCCTCCATATCCCTGAGCAATTTGTTCTTTTTTAATTCTAGATAAAGAATCTGCATTTTTGACTCATTACTATCATACCCTCCTCCACCACACACCTTTAGTTGCCTGATTTCCTCTGCAATTCTATTAAGGTATTCCTCATATTTATTTCTATTATGCTTCACCCATTCCATTGTCTTTATGTTTGGCTGTCTTCATATTTTCTTCAAAACAACTCATTGCATACCCCCATTCATGAGCTTCCACATGTCTCCAATTGTTTCTAACTATTTGAATAAATTCTTGCTCCTTTAACCATGTAGTGCCAAACTTGAAAGGAGCTCTTGATTTCCTAGACTTCGCAACCAGTTCCAAGGAAATAGGATAGTGATAAAATACCCCCATGTTCCCTACCCATTTCCTAAAGAGCAATATGTTTTCCAAAAAAAGAATCTCTAATCAATTCTTCAAGCAATTGCTTGATCTCCTGTCCTACAGTTTCTCTAGGTAGGCATGAGATTTGTTAATACAGTTTCAAGGAGATGATTGTTCTTATCCAATAGGAAAAATAATGATATATTTGATCCTTCTTAGAGTGAGTCCCTCATATCTCTGACAATCCCAGAGAGAATTTCATATCCCCACCAATCACTAGGTTTTTCAATTGCATAAAGGTTTCCCAATTGTTAAGCATCCCTCTTAGCACATTTTCAACTTCCATACTAACACCAAAAGTCTCTTGTAAGAATATCACATCAAGTTGGTCCCCTAGCATTAACTATTTCAAGGCTAGTTTTTTAGGTTGACTAGCCAAACCCATACAATTGAACAATAGAACCGTCATTTTTTAACATGGGTCTAGGCTTTTCATGATCTAAGGACCCTTTCTAAGGAAAGTTGGCAAACAACAATGATATCTTGACTGGTTTGATGAATGGATTTGGAGATATGAGATTGTCTACCCTGGTTGATTTTAGGAAGCTTACACTGCGATAAGTGGCCTAAAGCCCCCTTAGAATCCTTCAGAGCATTTTCCTATGATAGATATTTTGTTCTAGATCTCAAATTATATTGGGGCACTCTATAGTAATCAGCTGATGTATCATCAACTATAGATATGGATGATTTGGGAGAAGGACAACATATAGTAATTAGTTCAATCAGACAATGTATAACCCTGGCATGCGACAAAGATACCCTTCTTATTATGGACTCCATATTGGAAACAAATAATTGAGAAAGCAAAGGATTTTCATTTAGCCCATTAATAATATGAGGAGAGGAGGGGATAACCATCATTAGTGGAGATGAACCTAAAGCCCTTTAGAGTACTTGAGGAGGGCATCTAACCATATCATCCTGAGTACTGATTCTGCATTCTATTTCCTTAGAGCCTTGCTTCCCTTGAGACGAGGCCAATTTTATTTGATCCATATTCTTATATGCCACCTTATTGTCCGTGATCTTTTGGCCTATCGAGCCACCTGTAGCCCAATGGCCATGAATTTTTTGAGCTAGTGGGCATTCCCTGTAGATATGCCGAACCTCATGACAATGATGACAGTGAAAGGGTTCTCCCTCATAATCCAATTTCTAATTATGAATATATTCCTTATACTACAGAATGATATTTTCCACCAAACCCTCCCTAGTATCCAGTGAGATGTGGACATGAGCACATGTCATGATACCAAAAACCGAAAATGATTTATCATAGCCAAAAAACTTTCCGAAATTGTCACCTATCTTCCGAAATATATCCTCAGTCTAGAGATGCATGGGGAGACCTGACATTCTGAGCCAAATGGGTCCAACCCCCAATTGTTCTCTCTCTGGGTAAAAGAGAGGTGACCATCGCTTGAAATCTATGGAAGCTTGCTAAATATACTGATGTCTAGCAATTACCTAATGAAGTTTCTCTGGATTGTCGGATTTGAGTGTAAGCCACCCTTGCGACAAGACAAAAATCTCTAACAATGCTTTTAGGTCCTTACTCCAGCTTTCCTAAACCAACTTTCTCAAACGAGAAACTATATATCGTTGTCCCCTAACCCTACCCACCAATAATATTTCAATGGTTTCCATTATTTCATCAAATCTAATATCATCCCTCAAACTCGGTGCTTTATCCATTTCTTTTACTTTGGTGCTTTTGGACTTCTTATTCTTCTTCTTATTGGCTCCCTCGTCCATATTGCTTTCACCCTACTAGTCTTAGCTCCAAACGTTTTCACCGTCAATAGGAGGTCCACGGGGCTATGAGGAATGTCCCTACAATAATTCAAATACCGACAGAGCTTTTGTCTAGAAACCCAACACCAGATGGCATGGAAGGAACCCACTGACTGCTCCCGAGGTCCCACACTCCTGCACATTGTACCCTAAGCTTCCATCATAAAGGGGTGTCACAAGCCAAAAATAATTAAGGGTAAAAATGTGTTGATACCAACCCCTTCTGATATCCCTTCACTAAAAGATTGTGCAAAACATCCCTCAGCAAAATTTAGAACCTCCAATGATATTCCTTCCGCAATCATCTCCGGACCCAGAGAGGGTTTCCATCCTCGTCTTTCTGACAGAGCACCTAAAAACCCTAACGAATCATGATATTGGTGTTCCACCTCCTTTGTTCCCAATTTTTAGTAAAATGGTGAGAAACCATCATAGTTGGTAAAATAAGGAGAATCTCCTACCACCGGTGTGCCAGCTATGACAAGGGTTACTGGATCATAGCACTGAGGTGGAGGAACCGACCAGATCAAGATTCCCTTATATGTGTCTTTAGATTAATCAACATCACCGTTCTCCATGTTGCGAATATCTTAATCTCCAGTAACTATGATGCCGACACCACCCCTATAGGAAATGTTAACAAATTTTGTCACAACCCTCATGGGATACTAGACTGTAACAGTAGAAATGGGTTCAAAAATTATTTTTCGTTTTGACTTATTGTGCCCCTACGCCCTCTTGTCTTCAAATTGTAGGACAAAACCTTATCCGTGCCCTCTTGCATGTGGTGTGTGTAGGAGCGCAATAAACCATAGATCTATCCCCTGTTGATTGTATAGTGTTATTTCTATTATGTATATGTATATATTTTTCTTTCATTAAGTGATATTGAAGTAAGTTAAGTTTGGAGTGGGGACAATCATAGAGCCTACAGACAATTTTAACAACTTTTGTCACAACCTTCATGGGATACTAGACTGTAATGGTAGCAATGGGTTTGAAAATTTTGTGTCGTTTTGACTTGTTGCGCCTCCACCCCCTCTTGTCTTCTAATTGCAGGAGAAAACCCTATCCATGCCCTCTTGCTTGTGGTGTGTGAAGGAGCACGAAAAGAAACCACAGATCCATCCCTCACTGATTGTATAGTGTTATTTCGATTATGTATATGTATATATTTTTTTCAATTAAGTGGTCTTGAAGTAAGTTGAGTTTGGAGTGGGGAGGATCATAGATACATTGGTCTCAAATGAATAATTTTTGAATATTGGTGAGGTGAATAGCTCATAGTGGTAGATCCCATAATAGAATTAGATTGACTATGTAGAGAAGAAGAGATCATAAAAAAACTAAGAGACCAATGGTGCAAGCAATATAGATTCCTTTCCAATGATGGTGAGGATAATTTTAGCAAGAACAAATGCTATGGAGACAACCTAGAGAAGAGTTATTGTCCATGTGGTGTAGGACATGATGATGATGATAAATCATACACTATAAGTGATTAACCAAAAATGTAAGTGGTAGTGGAAGAAAAAGTGATAAGGGAAATCATAGATATAGGTATAGGAGGTAAACTTAAACTTGAAGCTCATTTCTATTCAAGAAGTGAAAATGCAACTTAAGAAATGATAGGATAGATAAGATAAATGGAAAATTTATTTGAATTTTAGCATATTAAAGATCTTATGTAGGTTAGGTTTGCTTGTACAAAATTGAAAAGTCATTCTTCTTTGAGCTGGGATAAAATGTAATGAAATAGATAGAATATCGGTAAAGAGAAGAGTAAAAGCTAGGACCAAAGTTGAAAAATAAGCAATCATTCTTCAGACTCTATTAAGTGAGGATATTAAAAGGGGAGATCATAGTCCCCAGTTCACTGCATAAGAAAATTCTTATAGCCTTTACTATGTTATGCCAACTTGGTGATGAATAGGGAAGTTCGGCATTCATATTCACCCATTTAATAGTCGTTGATATAAGAAGAGGGGCACAAACCCAAATGAAACTTCAGGTAAAATGTGCAGTACCATTTCATCTCCACTAGAAATTCACAAGTGACATGGTTGAGGGAAGGTTGCAGCCTTAACAATCATCATGAGTAGGTTATCAACTATTACTATAAATCAAAGAGAGGGAAGGGGTAAGAATACACAATTTATTACCTTCATCAAATCATTAACCAAAAATCCCAAAACTTGTATCAACTATATACAGATAATATGGCTATAAATTCATAAATAGTGGAAATTTTATTGTCCTACCATTCAATATAGCCATACATCTATAAAGTGCTTCTCAAGTCTTCTAAACATATCAGTAGATTCAAGCAACCAGTTGAAATGTATGAAATATCCTACAATTCATAATAAGGCACAAATCCCATAATCTAAGTGCACAATATGCACAATACATTCTAGGTAGTTATTTACCACTCAACTTATGATATAATATATAAGTCATGAATTGAACAGTCGAATTAACAATACGAAACATTCAAAGAGCCAAAAACACACCAGGAAGTTATCCTTCATGAATATATAGAGAATTAAGCATTCAATTGTGAATTACACAATGATGTATATCAGTGAATTTCAAGCAATCAACTACGAGCATTGAAGATATCCTACAACTATGCATATGATGGTGAACTACATGAAACATACAATATATATTCATGGATACATAAAACAGTTGGTAAATCCTTAGTATGATAGTGATATTTAGGTAGTTACTCATGAACATGTAGATTTATCCATAAACCAAAACACAACTTGGAATACCAAAATCCATTCAAGGTTTTTAATATATATATATATATATAGATATAGATATAGATAACCTGCAAAATAACCTACAATCAACATTATGATGGTGAACTGCTTAAATTCTTAAACATATAAGGTAACAAAGAGCTTATAAGAAGGAAACAAGTAAACCTTAAGTAGTTTTACAGGCCACCATTCATGAGTACATCAGGCAACATGCAATTCACTAAGAAGGTAGTAACTACATGACCCAAGAATTTGGTAACACCATGGGTAAGCAAGAAAAAAAAATGATTATACATTGACTCAAGTTGCTTATTTCATGTATAAAAGAGGGACTTACATCAGCTCATCAATTTATTAGCATAATCATAAACCAAATATACATTAATTAGTATATTTATCTGCCATGGATTTGATGGGAAACTGAATGAGAGACTTCCACTCTCCATTGAAATCTATACCAACTATACTAAAATATGTCTTGCAACTAACCACTCCCAAGTTGGATCTAGGATTTGAGGAACTACTTGCACAAGAGTAAATTCACATCAATGGATAAGTCAAGTTATTAGGAGCTTCAACAGACAGGGTTTCACCAAATTTCAAATAGTGTGTTCCTCAACATCAAAGGATTAATATCACTTTGTAGGTGGTTTAACAGCAAATTAATAAGAACCCAGTAATCAAGTGTTTTAACAACACTCAGGAAAGCACCCAATAACCATGGGGGCTTCACTCAATGAACCTATAACATATCATGTGCATTAGTGGCATACTAAACAATAACCCTAATTTGACCACATATTGGAAAATACCTATAAAAATCACATTATTTAACCCCCTACCAATATGAACCCAATACACCTTCCCAATTTACAAATCCCCTAATTTCACTAGATATTTTAGCTATCCATTTTTTCATTAACATTTTTTATACCCATTTATATATTTTCATTAACTTTGAGCTCCATTTTTCATACTTTCCAATATAAAAACCCTTTACCCCCTAATATATGCTCAATATGTTATGTCATTTTTTCCTCAATATATATCCCCAAATATGAACCCACATGGTATGGTATTTCTCCCCTAGTGAATCCACCGTGCCATTAAAATGGATTCAATCTCTACATTACATGGTGGTAACATCAATTTTAACAAGGGAATAATGAGAGGTTCTTACATAGGCCGAGACCTCATAGAGAATTCACCTCTATGAGAGAGCTCTAGTCAGTGAGCTAGTGCCAAAGACAGAGTAATAAAGATCTGGCCAACGAGCTAGTTCTAGAGATCTTGAGCTAGGGAGCGAGTGCGAAAGAGATATACAAGAGAAATGTTGTGATAGGAGGTAGTGTTAGATATTTTTAGTGATAGTACCAATGATTTTATGAGAAATATCTAAAAGAGTTATGCTAATTGAACCAAAATGAGTGACAAATAGAGTGAGCGATCTAGAGCTCTAAGGGATGGTATGATTAAACTAGCACAGGGAATATAAGGTGCAAGCACTAGAGCTCTGAAGGATGGTGTGATTAAACTAACACAAGGAATATATATGATGCAAGTGCTAGAGCTCTATTAATTAACCCAAATGAGCTAGATATTATAGGCTATAGAGTTATATTTAAGAGATTGTATGAGAGGGTTGGTGCTGGACATTTTTTCAAGATATGGTGTGATTGATATATCTTCTTAGTTTTGAGGGTGTGTATTTATGGATCACTTTTCCATTTCTCAATAATATCCGAGATGGCACCACTTGGCTCCATGGTGCCTTCACATCCTATTGTCTCTTCAGACTGTGAGAGGGGAAATTCAAGCTTGACACCACCCATCTAATATTGATTAACATTACAACATTATGTTGCACACTATAAACATGTGTTATTGAAGACTTGACCAAGATTGTGATGAAGGTATCCTCAAGTAATGAAAATGCATAGTCCTCCACGTGGATGGAAATGTATAGTATCAAGGAGCTAGAGTAGTCTGACCAATCAATTAGAGAACTCACATATATTCAAATATTTTGGAGGATGAGTATGTCATTAGAAAGGTTACACAACTCACTACAACACATAGTGCAATCAACCATAGACTTGACATACCTTGATAGATGGATCTCATGGGGTGAGACTTGACATATCTTGAAAAAGAAAGGGTATTCATTCACAACCACTGTAGAGCATAAAAATTGTTCATGATGTAAAGAAAAAGATTTCTTATTTATCCCTTGACTATGAGTAGGAGCTCGAAGCAGCCAAGGCTAGTTCCTCTCTAAGAGGAATTATGAGCATTCTATTGGGTAATTAATCACATTTTATGTAGAGTATTTGAGATATCTTAAGGTATTGTTATATTCTTCTCTAATTGGAAAGGAAGCCAAGTTAAATATGGGACTATGAATGGACATAATTGAATATTGACCCTCAATAGTACAACCATTTAATGTTGGTCCTCATTCTTACTTTTAATATTTATGATCATTGAACATAATTACAACCTTCTTCTAATAATCAAATGGTTTTTAAGGAGTCCAAGGTGTTGATGTATTGTTATAAATCATGTGAGAAATCATTATCTTTGAAGACTATCAAGACTCGCTGAAGGAGATTCATGGATTCTTGGAGCTTCTAGCTAATTGAAGACTTTCACTTAACCATGAAATTCTACACCATTTTCAGGATGTATTCAAACCATGGTGTTGCTACTCGGGTTAATGAGTTAGAAAAGTATTTTTTAGAGACAGCAAGTGACATGATGTTGATCATCTATCTACTTTTCGAATGGTATATTGAATGTGGGCATTGGCAACAATAAGGGTAGAGACAATGAAATCTGAACCATGATGTTGGAAGTAGTTTTTTGCAAAGTTGATGATGAAATTATGCTAAAGGTCTGGAGGAATTTATACAATCACTTGGTATCCCCTTGTTCATTTTCATTGTGAACGAAACCCCCTTCCCATTGATATCAAAGGGGGAGGTAAGAAAAGGTGAGAAAAGATGATTCTTATGAAAAAAGGGGGAGGATCTTTGTGTTGGCATCAATGCCAAAGGGTGGAGATTGTTGGCATTGTTTTCATTGACAGAAAAGGAGAAACAAAGGGTGATGGAAAAGTTTCAGTTGATGTATGCATAGTTGATGAACAATTTGATGACAACTTGTTATGCTTGGTATGAGTGTGTTGATGTATTATGTTGAGGTGTAGTCATCATATGTTGTGATGCTATGGTTGTATGTATTACTGAGTAGTAAGGTATGGTGCAAAGGATGTTGAGTAAGTGTTGTTGATCAAGAAGTGAAGGAGTTGAGTATGTTATACGGTACTTGTTGTGGTGTTGCTTGAATTTCTTGAATATGGTATGATGTTGTGATTCTATTGTCATTATGCTTGTGTGATGCTAAGGTATGTTGCAGAGATTGCTAATGTATGTTGCAGAATAATAAGGGGTATGTTGCAAAGATTGTTAATGTATGTTGCAAAATAATAAGATGTATGTTGCAATGTGAATGCATATTAAACGTAAAGTTGATTAAAGGATAATTAAAATTTGGTGCTTCAAATGTTGTGATGTAAGGGGAAGCAATCTAATGGTTTGGCTGTTGAAATCATTAAGGTTGGCTTATGTTAATGCATGTTATTTTAATATTTCAAAATTTATCATACGTGGTTTAATATTCGAAAGTTGAAAGAGTTTGGAAACAAAGAGATATCCCTAGAATGCAAAGAGACAAGTTGTTCACTACATATTTTTGTGCGAAATACTAACAACCAACAAAGGTTATTTAGAAAATATGTAATTTTGGGAGCATTAATAGTTAGAGTGTAGCTGGGAGATTTGAGTTTTTTTGAGAGATGTTTTGTGAGTTACTTTGCACAAAGAGAAGAAATTAAAAGAGTAGATGTGAAGAAAATTTGAGAAGAAAAGGCAAAGACATAGATGAAGGTATTTAGAATTATTTTCCACATAAAACAACACATTATATTTTTTATGTATTAGGGGATTGTAGTCTCCTTTCAAGTTGTAGCTTGAAAAATAACAGGTTAGAGCCTGTTGAAGTAGGAGCCTATTGTGGGTTCTAGCCTACAAAAAAATATGTAAGTGGGAGTAGGAGCTTCCGAACAAGTTGTAGCTTGAAAAATAGAAGAATGGTTGCAACCTCCAAAAGTTGATGTAATAAAGGAAGTAGGAGATTTCCTTTGCAGCACAACAATAACAAATTCATGGTTTTCTCCCTTTATGGGTTTCCACTTATATCTGGCATCCATATGTGTTGGTTTTATGTGCTGATTTTTTGTTGTGATTTACATTTTAAATGTTTCTTATATGTTAAATATGTTGTTTATAAGGTGTTATGATTCTTGTTGAATAGTTCAAACAAATATTAAAATGAAAATAAAAGGTTATCCATGAATTCAATGGACTAATTCACCCCCTTGCTTAGTTTAGATGAGTTTCTACTTATGCATATCCTACTCTTACTACTAAACTATTTAAGGCCAAGACACTAAAGAAGGTTTCAAAATAAGTTCTAGATAGATGATCTTAGATAAAAACGCCAAAATAGCTTGAAAATAAAAAGATAAGTAACTCCATTTCTTGTGAAATAGATATAAGAAAGAAAGATGAGCATTTTTTAGGGAAACCCTCTTTTATAATTAAACAATCTATAAGTTAATATGATTTTAAAACTATGTCTCCTTAGTGTATGTGGGATACAAAGGGTACAAATACAATTAAAGGGTCTAGTTGACAACACTAATATAATAATATAAATATAATTCAATATCTAGGAATTTATATGGAATTTTATGGGTGAAAGCATGGAGATGGGTTACACTTTTTGGCAAAATAGCGTGTGCTTGGGTGGAAAAAACAATGGTTTGATCAAGCCATTTAAGCGCTTGGAACCTCTTAAGTCCTAAAATCCACAATTTTAGCACCCCTTCTGCAAAATTTCATGCAACACCATTTTGTACACTAGCAGACTTGGGGATAAATTTTTCCTTAGGTGGTGAACTTAATCACATTGGATTCATGAAGGAATCATCTATCCAATGGAATATAAGTTTGAAATTTTCAAATTCATATGATATTTTCCATGTAATCTCTTTTAAACATAATGTTTGAAAATCTTTTTGAAGTGTTTTAAAGAGGTTGAATAAAAAATCATTATCATCAAATAAACACAATGAAAAAATTTCAAAAAAACCACTATCTTTGTTTACTTTTGGTTTTTCAATTTACGTAAGTAGTTGATTTTTTTTTAAGTGAACACATGTGACTGCAAAATGCAATTGAAATGTTACTTCACCAACTTTGAAAAATAATAAAAAATATATTTTTGCATAAAAAAAATTAATATGGAAAACTTAGCTCTCTCAGTGTAGAACATGATAATATATATATTTTTTAAAAATTACACATTTTAGACTATGTTATTCTACGTGAACATATGCATACCTCTTAAGATGTGTGAAAATTTGCAAGGACAAGCATTTCATTTAATAAAAAGTTGACACATTATAGGACACTAAATATTTTTTCAAAAAATATCATTAGCACAACAACATAATTCTCCACAATTCGTCTTTTTACTCTGAATCAAAATTCATAGTGCTTATATGAATTTTGAGAGCTTCAATTCGATAAAATAGGAAAAACTTGAAATTTCCTAGCCACATTTGGCCCAAAAGTATAACCCATCTTCATACGTTTACCCTCATATTTACCATAATTACATTCTCTAATATTTACTCTATATATTCTCCTTTAATAAATATATTTTTATATTATCTTATATCTAAAATATATAAACATACCATTAAAATAATATCGATTTACTAATATTGCATGAGGTTTAATATTACCATATTTAAAAGTTCTTTTCCTTGGCTAACGATATTTTTTTATATAAATCTAATAAAATTTTATTAGAAGTAATGTAATAATATGATATTTTATTTTTAATTTTTTTTTAATTTTAATGTTAATGACTACACATTAAATAAGGTGAGTAATGTTCACCAAGCATAATATTAAGTATTATTAATGTGTCCCTTTAATGTTTTTTATTAGATTATGGATAATATAGTGTTAGAGGAAGGGGTAAACTACCAATGATTACTAATTTATATATATGTATATATTAATTTGATTTCAATAAAAAAATTAATTCGCTTATTTATTATTTGTTCAATGCCAACCATCATAACTTGGGTTTATTAATCTCTGTTGTAACTATATGAAAGATAAAAATAAATGGTTCTAATAATTTTTAATTGTATTTAAAAAATTGTAGTTTTATAATTCGAAAAGGGTTTTGGTGTAATTCTTCAATCTTGATGATGATGAAACACTCGAAATTTACATTGACACCTTTTATTATGTTGAGCATGTTGAGGTTAGTTGATGTTGGAGCATTCACTTGTTCCATGTATTTATGCCTTTGTGTTCATTGAAGTTGATAATATGACCAAGCTATTTATATTGTATTCATTGAAGTTGATAATATGACCAAGTTATTTGATGAGCTTAGGTATTGTAGCAAAAATGTTGCAACTCCCAGGGCTACTAGTTTTACTTACTAACCTGGGGTTCGTACAAACTTGGAGGTGATAGTGTTATATGCACAAGTAGAAGTGAAGGTACTACCTATTGTCACTGCTCATCTGGCAAGAGACCCCAGGGGTTCCAAGCCAGACTTCTATAGCGTCAGAAGAAGCTTGATGTTGATGGAAGAAGAGCAAATCTATTCTAAGGGAGAGCTACTCTACTGTAGTAATGAAGAAAACAATCATGTAATGCTAAACTCACACCAGACCCTAACTAACCAATTAAACAACTATGCTAAGCAGAATTACTAGATCAATCACTAATCTAATGCTAATTCTCTAAGTTACAGAAGTAAAAGCATCAAAACTAGACTAAGGGGTAAGCAAAGGAAACTAAGCTAAGTCTATGTTTAAGCAAAAGAGCAGTCAGAGATGAAAATTGGTCAAAAGATGATGTAATGAGCAATAGTGCATAAGAACCATTGGATCAATCAGGTGAAACGCAAATGAATGGCTAAAATCGGATCATAGGAGGGTATGTAGGTAGATGGGCGAACATGGTTAGCTAACAAGATGGACGGCTGAGATTATATCACAGAGGCTAAGTCAAGAGATTGATGGACAGGGTTAATCAGCAGATGGATGGAAGAGATTAAATCGTGAGCAAAAGAAACATGCAGAAATGGTAGCTAGTTTACAGAGGTGGTAAGTTGTATTTTGCATGCCCTCAAAACCATAAGTTGTATTTTGAGATTTCACGCCATTAGCCTCCCCGGGCGACACGTAGCACGGGGAAACCACTCTTATCGCATGCCCTTGGGCAAATAAAGATCGGACAGAAATCCGCACGATATGGCGTGACAGCCTTCGGATCAAGGGACAGATCGACGGTGGAGGTTAAAGCGGGAGAAGAAGATGTGCAGAAATGACGGAGTGGGTTTAGAGGGCAGTAAGTTGTTTATCATGTGCCCTCAAAGTTGCAAGTGATTTTCTAGAATTTTACGCGATTAGCCTCCCCAGGCGACGTGTCGCCTGGGGAAACCACTCTTATCGCGTGCCCTCCGGCAGATAACGATTGGACAAAAATCCACGTGATATGGCACGATAACGGTCGAATCTGGCTAGGTAGATCAACGGTGGATACTTGACCGAGCTAGTTGGCAAGCGGGTGTGTGATATCCATTAGATCTAGCTAGGCAGATCAATGTTGGGGATTTAAAGTGCAAAAAGTCAACGCTAAAAGTGAATCAGATGGTGATTGGTCGAGTTTTGCTATGAAAGGCAATCTATGGGTAAAAACTGTTTAAACCATGAATTAACAGCTTCCACCTAAGTATTTCATGATGAGAGGGAATGAAAGGAATATGAGGGATATCAAATGACAGGAAGAGAGTGAAGGAGCAGATGATCAGGAAATGAATGAATTACCATGGAATGACCCAAGTAACAATGTAATGAACCACGTAACTGCAATAAACAACAAACTCCATGCAAAACTAAAACTCTGTGTTTTTGGGGTTACTGCAGGGTTTCTTCCTCATGTCATGGTCCCAGAGGGAGGAGGTGAGGCTGAGACACTTGTGGGAAACCTTGTGGAGATTTTCTTTGTGAACCTGTTAATTGACTGAAAGTATAAATGATCTACTCTGCACTATTGTAATGCGACTACAACCATTTAAGAAAATGAAGAGTTAAACAATAAACCTCTGAAATGGAAATGCAACTACTTCAACAAATAACTAGTTAAACCTTGAATCATCTACTCTATACTGTGGTGATCCAAATGCAACTACTTGAGAAGATAAACAACTAAACCATGAAGCTATGCTAGTGTTGTAATGGAAATGAACTACTAAAGCAAATGAACAAGAAACCATGAATCTGTACTACTGTTGTAATGAAAATGCATCTAACTAGGCAAATGAATAGAAAACAAGAAGCTATTCTACTTAACAATAGAATAAAGAGGAGCTTTGGCTGCTAGGGTCGGGCCCTAACCCAAGAGCTTCAACCCTCTAAGTTAACTCAATGCTGGCTCAAAACAAAACTCATCTTCATTATAAATCAAAAACTGTTACAAGACTTGCAGCTTGAAAACAAAGTAGATTTCTACAGTGAAAAGTCTGAATTATTCCTAACTCCTTGTGACTACTCGTAACTAACTAAAAAAACTGAGGTCCTAAGCGTCTCTACTTATACATCTGAAGTCTCCAATGACTTCCTTCAAAATTAGGGAGGTACAGCTCCCAATTCAATGATAAATGTGTGATGTCCCTTTCACTAGCTCGATTGCCTTCTAGTAGGGAGGCTTGGCTCCTAACTCAAGATAAATTTGTACTTTCACTTGTTTGGCTGCCTTATAGTACACGTGATTTGGCTTTTTTTGCACTCTCACTTACCTGGCTGCCTTCTAGTACTCCTAATTTGGTTGTTTGCACCTTCACTTGCTTGGCTTCCTTCTAGAAGAGAGGTTGTTTGTACTTTCAGCTAATGGAGGGATACTCGAATGGAGGGGTAGTAAATGAGGAGGATTTAACTCCTTCACCTATCATTGTGCTGCATTTCCTCATCATGTTGCACCTCACTGCGCTGCACCATGCTGCACCCATCATCACTATGCTGCATCTCATCACGCTTCATTAATCATGACTGTGCCCATCACTGTACTGCATTATGTGCCATTATTGCAACATGTTGCCATCCTGACCTATGTGTTGGTTGCACCTTGCTTGCTTTTTGTCCCTTGCATGCTAGCTATAACATTGCATGCTTGGTGTATTTGCTGCTAAGTACCATACAACTATCCCAATGTTAGTTAGTTGTCCCTTGCATGTTGCTCTCCTTCGGAGACAGATGCTCTGATTGTTTCAGTAGTTCCCGACAGTTCTGGCAGTTCCGGCTATTCCTGGCAATTCCAGCTTTTTCAGCAGTTCTAGCATTTCCAGCTTTTCCATCTTTTCCAGCGGTCTTGCCTTTTCCAGCAGTTCCGGCTTTCCCAGCAATTTCAGCTTTTCTGAGAGTGCCGGCTTTTTCAACTTTTTGGGTAGTTCCGGCTTTTCCAGCAATTCCAACATTTCCAGCAGTTCCGGCTTTTCTGACTTTTTCGGCTTTTCCGATAGTTCCGTCAGTTCTGACTTTTGGCCCTCTGGATCAGAGCAATGTTATTCCTTAGGATCTCTCCTCCTACTAAAACACAAAGACAACTAGAGAGAGGAAGAGATCCCAAGTGTGTTGAAATGACTTGAAGGCCACCTCTATTTGTACTAAAACGTTGAGCACATGCGGGGTTTATTTGGTTGTTGGCCAACCTTGACGAGTTGTCTTATAACGCAAATAAATTCATAACTCCATGAATACTTATCAGAATCGGATGATCTTTAGATCAATCCTACACCTCTTGATGAGAGGGATCAAGGAAAAATATCAGATGCCATAAATAACATGACCCACATGGATTTTGGCCCTAGTTTCCAATTTTAACACCCTATATTTGTTGTTAAACGCTTGTTGCATCTAAGCCCAAGTTATGATGCTATCTCCAAGTAAACCCATCAACTAGCACAATGCTACATCCTTGAGGGTAGATGGAAATAGTTTTAACTTTTTCTCATCCTTTGTATAGTCATAGGTTCATCATATAACAACAAACTCAAATAGGAAAGTATGAGGGTCCTCTGTGGTCAAGCCATGGAAATGAGGTAGAGCAAAGGGGCTTATATTCTTCATTTTAGTGTCCCCATTGGTTTCCCTAATGGGGAAGGCACCGTCAATTCTCTCTCTATCTCCTTTGTCGTCTTGGTTTTCAGCCATTGGTTCCGTAGGAATGGGTTCTTCCTCTTCTTCTTTCCCTATAGGTTCTTCAAATATGTCAGGTTACTCACCTAAGGGTTCTTCCAATTCACAGTCACCGAAGAAGAGAGAAGGTTGACTGTTGGATGTAGTGGGGGTATTTGGCAAGAATTTTCCTGAATTGTCCCTATTCTTACGAGGCATGAAAAGAAATGTTTCCGGGTTGGTTTTTGTAAGATTTTCTTTAAAGCTGGAAAGTACTCTGCAGAAAGGAAATTGTTGATTAAATGAAAAACTACTAATATAATGGAAACTACTTGCAGAATGAAATTGCTAATTGCATAATGGAAAGGAAAGCAGATAAATGACAAATGAAAGAAAATAGAATTCTTTTGCATAAATAAACTAATGGAAGAAAATTGAAGACTAGAAGTAGAAGAAAAGAAAGCTAGAGACTAGAAATAGAAGAAGGAGCAGTAATTTACATCCTAATCTGACACCTCCCCGGCAACGGCGCCAAAAAGTGATGAGCCTATGTATTGTAGCAAGAATGTTGCAACTCCCAGGGCTGCCCACTTTACTTATCAACCAAGGGTTCTTACAAACTTGGAGGTTAGAGTGTTATATGCACAAGTAGAAGTGAAGGTACTACGTGTTGCCACTGCTCATCTGGCAAGAGACCCCGGGGGTTCCAAGCCAGACTTCTATAGGGTTAGAAGAGGCTTGATGTTGATGGAAGAAGAGCAAATCTATTCTAAGGGAGAGCTACTCTAGTGTAGTAATGAAGAAAAACATCATGTAATGCTAAACTCACACCAGACCCTAACTAGCCAATTAAACTACTATGCTAAGCAGAATTACTAGATCAATCACTAATCTAATGCTAATTCTCTAAGTTACAGAAGTAAAAGCATCAAAACTAGACTAAGGGGTAAGCAAAGGAAACTAAGCTAAGTTTGTGTTTAAGCAGAAGAGCAATCAGAGATCAAAATTGGTCAAAAGAAGATGTGAGCAACAGTGCATATGAACCATCGGATCAGTCGGGTGAAAGGAAAACGAACAGCTGAGATTGGATCGCAGGAGGGTGCGTAGGTAGATGGGCGAACAGGGTTAACTAAAAAGATGGACGGCTGAGATTATATCGTAGAGGCTAAGTCAAGAGATGGAAGGACAGGGTTAATCAACAGATGGATGGAGGAGATTAGATCGCAAGCAAAAGAAACGTGCAGAAACAGTAGCTGGTTTACGGAGGTGGTAAGCTGTATTTTGCGTGCCCTCAAAACCATAAGCTGTATTTTGAGATTTCACGCGATTAGCCCCCGTGGGCGACATGTAGCATGGGGAAACCACTCCTATCACGTGCCCTTGAGCGGATAATGGTTGGACAGAAATTCGCGCGATATGGCACGACACCCTTTGGATCAAGGGACTGAGCGACGGTGGAAGTTAAAGCGGGAGAAGAAAACGTGCGGAAATGACGGAGCAGGTTTAGAGGGCAGTAAGATGTTTAACCCTCAAAGTTGTAAGTAATTTTCTATAATTTTATACAATTAGCCTCCCCAAGTGACATGTAGCATAAGGAATTCACTCTTATCACGTGCCCTCGGGCAGATAACGATCGGACAAAAATCCACGTGATATGGCGCGATAGCTGTCGGATCTAGCTAGGTAGATCAATGGTGGAGACTTGACTAAGCTAGTTGGTGAGCGGATGCGTGATAGTCGTTGGATCTGGCTACGCAGATCAGCGCTGGGGTTTTAAAGGGAAAAAAATCAGCGTTAAAAGTGAATCGGGTGGTGATTGGTCGGTTTTTGCTGTGAAAGACAATCTACGAGTAAAAACTGTTTAAACCATGAATTAACAGCTTCCGCATAAGTATTTCATGCTGAGGGGGAATGAAAGGGATATGAGGGAGATCAAATGATAGGAAGAGAGTGAAGGAGAAGATGATCGAGAAATGAATGGATGACCATGGAATGACCCAAGTAACAATGTAATGAACCATGTAACTGCATTACACAACAAACTCCATGAAAAACTAAAACTCTGTGTTCTTGGGGTTGTTGTAGGGTTTCTTCCTCATGTCATGGTCCCAGAGGGAGGAGGTGAGGCCGAGACACCTATGGGAAACCTTATGGATCTTTTATTTGCTAACCTACTAATTGACTGAAAGCATAAATGATCTACTCTACACTACTGTAATGCGAATACAACCATTTAAGAAAATGAACAATTAAACAATAAACCTTTGTAATGGAAATGCAGCTACTTCAACAAATAACCAGTTAAAGCATGAATCATCTACTCTATACTGTGGTGATGCAAATGCAACTACTTGAGAAGATAAACAACTAAACCATGAAGCTATGCTAGTGTTGTAATGGAAATGAATTACTTAAGAAAATGAACAAGAAACCATGAATCTGTACTACTGTTGTAATGAAAATGCATCTAACTAAGCAAATGAACAAAAAATAGGAATCTATGCTACTTAACAATACAATAAAGAGGAGATTTGGCTGCTAGGGTCGGGCCCTAACCCAACAGCTTCAACCCTCTGAGTTAACTCAGTGCTAGCTGAAAACAAAACTCATCTTCATTATAAATCAAAAACTACTACAAGACTTGCAGCTCGAAAACAAAGTAGAGTTCTACAGTGAGAAGTATGAATTCTTTCTGACTCCTTGTGACTACTCGTAACTAACTAAAAAAACTGAGATCCTAAGCCTCTCTACTTATACATCTGAAATCTCCAATGAATTCCTTCAAAATTAGGGAGGTACAACTCCCAATTCAATGATAAACTTGTGTTGTCCCTTTCACTAGCTCGGCTACCTTCTAGTACACATGATTTGGCTTGTTTCTCGCTCTCACTTGCTTGGTTGCCTTCTAGTACTCCTGATTTGGTTGTTTGCACCTTCACTTGCTTGGCTACCTTCTAGAAGGGGGGTTGTTTGTATTTTCAGCTGATGGAGAGATACTCAAATGGAGGGGCAGCAAATGAGGAGGATTTACCTCCTGTAATTCCTCTCCCTTGTCCCATTCAAGCTTTTACCAAGGTCTTTACCATAGTTCCTTGCTTTTATCTTTTATTCCTACATTACATGCACATTAGACCACAAAGAAAAATATCCAACTCTACTCATCTCATAAACAAAATATAATCAAAAGTATGCAATAATTTGTGAGAATAGTTGGTTTGGCTAAGCTAGGAGTTGAATTAAGGTCAATTAAGGCCCATATAATTACTCAATGATGAGGCTCATCACTATTTATATTTTTATGATGGACTACTGTAGTCAACACACATAATCTTACAATAATATGGTGGTATTTTAATGGGTATTTTTGGTGTTCGAGTGAATTTAGTTATATAAATAACTAGAAAGAATAGTGTAATTTAATTTATGGATAAAATAGATTTTTTCACTATAGATGGTACAATTTTAAGTAAAGATGTTATTTTTTGTTACTTCAAATATATTTTTGAATGCATAAATAGATTCAACAATCTGAAAAATCCATTCAAATTCTACATATTAAAGAATTAAAAAAAAAATTAAAAATTTCTACTGGATTTTAATTCAAATTAACCAAATATTTTCATCTATAAATTAAACTATGCATATTTAACTATATTAATTTCTCAAAAAATACATTTGAATAAATATATTTCAATTAAAATACATTTAAAAATCATTGATATTTTTTAGGCTTGACCTGTGGCTTGAGGAGCTGCGACTAGGGGCATCTAATCTGTGACCTAGGGATCATACCTGGCTTGGGCCATAGCAGCCCTAGGGCATCTAATCTGTGACCAAGGGATTATACCCGGCTTCGGCCACATTGGCCCTAAGCTGACTGGAATTTTTAGCATGTCTTCACCCCTTGACATAGGGCACAACCACCCCCCATGAGGATTTTTTAGCATGACTTCACCCCTAGACATAAGGCACAACCACCCCCCATGAGGTTTTGATCGGGTCGCCTTGCTGAGAAGCCCATCATCAATCAATCGTGCTAAGAAGGCATGACTAAATATATTTAAATATTATTATAATGTATTAAAATTTATTCATTTGTTCATTTATTTATTATTTTCATTTTCATTTTTTTCTTTAATTTCATCCTAATAATTTAATAACTACACAATTATTTGAGATATAGTGATTTTACATCATGGAATCATAGACATTATTACATAAAGTCTTCAATAGCATGCTAAATCATTCATATTATGTTTGTGTATCATTCTTGCTTATGGAAAAAGTAATTAATAATTTTAAATAACAATAATTTTACTGATATATATATGTGTGTGTGTGTGTGTGTTATAAAATAATATATTTATAAACTATTTTGATTATGAAATAAGTTATGGTTTTTGGACAAGTGGTATTGATAAGGCATGGTACTGGCAAAGCCTATTTATATCTTATTAATATCTATGGTAAAATGGAGTAAATATACATGATTAAAAATCTTGTTATATTGTAAGTATTGAGTTTTTAATTAAAAAAATGTTCTTAAATTAGTTAAGATAAAATATTTTGATTTTGAAATGAGTTATGATTTTTGGGCATGTGGTATTGATAAGTGGTGGTATTGCATGGAGAATTCACACAATGGACCTCTTTGAAATGAGTTATGGTTTTTGGGCATGTGGTATTAATAAGTGATGGTATTGCATGGAGGATTCACACAGTGGACCTCTGGCGCGTTCATGGCATACTAAAAAATATGAACCCAATACACCTTCTCAATGTAAAAACCCCTAGCTTTACTAGATATTGTAGGTATCCATTTTTCCACTAGTATTTTTATACCCCTTTATATTTATTCATTAAGTTTGAGCTCCATTTTTTATACCTACAAATATAAAAATTTATTACCCCCATTATATGTTCAATATATGATGTTATTTTTTCCTCAATATATATCCCCCAATATGAATGCCCGTGGTATGATGATTGCTCTCCCAGTAAACCAATGTGTGGTATGGTAACAAAGACAAAATTATTGTGAGATTTAGAGAATATAATATTTTTAAAATATTTTTTATATAACGATTCAATTTAAAACCACAAAAAATAGTCATAAACCTATTAAAAAACATTAAAAAATATTTTTGAGCGAAAAGCTCATTCTACAAGTCAGTTTTGATTTGTAACCCTATTCGTTTGTTGTCAAAGTTGAATTTTTCTCTTGTGGGCCCAAAAAAAAAGTTTAAAAAAAATTAAAATCTAAAAAAAATAAAATAAAATAAATAACTATACAAAATTTTTAAATAATGTCTACTCATAGAAAAAATTGCAAGTGAAGAAATTGGAACCCTCTCCTCATGTTAGATCCGTATTTAAGATGGATTTGCAAGTGAAGAAATTGGATCCCTCTTGACTCACGTTAGATTCATATTTAAGATGGATCTATGCTGGTTTAATTTACAAATATTCAATTTATATTTTTTTCAAAACTTTAATAAACTTCATAATTTTTGTTTAAAAAAATTAAAATAATTGAAAGGGTCAAAGATTTGGGCCAAAATATATTATATATATATTATAATATACCTATATAAAACATAGAGTAATATTTTTTCACAATAATTTATAAGTTAATTGATTTAAGGAATTGACAATGATAACTATATGTACAAATAAAAAACTAGTTTATAGGATCTTCAGATATATTGAATTTTATATAGTTTTGATTACATCATTTTGTCAAGTGGATAACTATATTTCCCTCCAACATTAAAGTTAATATTCTTCTATTCAAGATTGAATTTATCCTATAATAAATTTAAATTGGCTTTAAAAAATAAAAAAAATACCACAACCATATCAATTAAATTGTTGAGATTAAGCATCAATTCACTTACCTCATGATATATCTCACATTACTAAGATTAAAAAAATAATTAAAATAATTAAATTTAACTTTATTTTAATTAGTAACTTATATCATTTTGCAAAAAACATGTAACAAGATTTTTACCAAATTTTTGTACAATACCATGCTTTATTAATAAACGTGTTCCAAAACTATATATTGTTGTTTTTTTGAAATATTCATATGACTTTTTTAATTAATTTAAAAAACGCAAATGCCCACTACTTTAAAAAAATAACCATTAATAATTTATTAAAAATTAGTTTAAAAATTCAATTCTTTTTACTAATCCACTCCATAATTATTAATAATTAATTTAAATTTCTTAAATATTTATTTCAAAATTGAAACATCTTTCCACATAATTAAAAACTATGTGTCCTCAAATTCTCTTCCTGTAATATGCTTAGTGAAGAAACAACACACTCCTGTAATATCCTTACAAAAAGACAAGTCACTTCAACGAAGCAATGCTAATACTGCTGTAATAAAAAGACAATGTTACTAAAGAAATTAAATTCTTACTAAGCAGAATATAAGCATACTCCATCTCTCTAATCCCCGTCATACCCAAACAATATGTTTCACCAAATATATGTTATTATAATACGTTGGCGCAAAGAATAATTAGAGTCGTTGACTATGAATTATAAACGTCGTTGGTCAATTATACAAGGAATAGTGAATTAGCATAATGGAAGTCACTGCTGCGAAAACGCAGGGGAGGAAAGTATTGCAGGTTTGGAGTTGTGCATCCTACGCCAAGGTCTCGTTCCGTCCTATACTAGTGCCCACTTGCTGAGGCCGCGTCACTCTGATCTGTGTCCAAGAGCCACTACGGCTCAACGTTCACATCACAATCACAAGAATGATCTTTGGACAGCCTTTACCTCCGTTGTTGGATAGTGAGGATGACGGCGAAGTATATTATTTCGCTGCCACCGGGGGTGCGTGATCCTTCAATCAGATGTGGTGATGCGCAGACAGAGCGTAGTTGGTCTTTGTTCCTTCAAATCGGACAGGGGCTGTTGAAACTGTAAATGTGTTAGAAAACCTGCACAGATGAATCTAGCTAGTAAAGGTTGAACACACAGCTTTGCAGAGCAAA
>APFE031436660.1:53351-90827 GCA_000404065.3 Pinus taeda | reverse complement strand
AGAGTATGCATGCAGTTGCATGTAGTTGCATGCTCTAACTAAGAGTCTGCATGCAGTTGCATGCTCTAACTGAGAGTCTGCATGTAGGTGTAGTAGTTCCAACAGAAACCAAATGCAGTGATCATTCACCTATACAAGCCCAATCCAAACGTTGTTGATGTCACCATGCATAGACAAGGCCAAGGTGTTTAAAGTTTTAAACCCGATCTCCTTCTTGTAGTCGTGCCCTTTGGTTGTATTCTGGTTGGATCTTGGTACAATCAATAGTGGAAACCTGCAAAGATGATTTTAGATCCACACTCTCGAACTAAAGGATAAGAAGTACAAAAATAACCCTGTCAAATCAACATAAATAAACTCGACCAGCTAGGGTGATCGAAGAGACCACCGAGGTTGGGTTTTCTATCTAGGGTGTGATCCAAACCCGCCGAAGAAAGGTTGAGGATCTCACCTATAAATTGTTAATTGAATACTTACCTGAGCTCTCAAAATATCAGCCAAAAACAAATACCAAATTCCATTCCTTGCTCTTGATCCTCCTCATTCTTTTAAAGTTGGGTTTCTCAGCGGAAATTGTGGGCAATTACTTACGACCAAAAATAAAAACTATGGGTTAATGCCACTTATTCATTTATTTATTTATTTATTATTATTATTATTAATATTATTTGGTCTAATCGGTCAATGGGTTGGAATATTACAATCCTCCTAACCTAAGATTGCTTGTCCCAAGAAATCCAACTATATTCCTAGGTCTCAGATGAGTATATAAAACCCATGAGGCACATGATCTAGAGTTTGCATAACTATGCCAAGATCCAAAAGATGTGATGTTGATAAATATACTTTTTCCATTGAAATAACTGCTTTAGATAACTCTTGGTAATGATGGTCACACAGTGCCCTTTGAATAGTAGAATTTCCCTGAGAATTTGCAGTCTAATGAAAGCAGGTCCATCCATGTGCATATCAAAAGTTAATCCCAACACCATCATCGACTGCATACTCAAATTGTTCCCACTCGTCTTCGCTTGCTTCTTTCAAACAAAAACTAATATCTTTGACTCTAACACCTTCATACATAGTATGATCTAAAGTTGGACTTAGTTTTATTCCAAGGTGAAGCATGTCAGCAGATTGAGCCTGCAACAAAAGTTCCTCGTATCCTTGCTTGGCATCCATAGACTCTAGAAACCTTTCCAATCCCAATATTAGATTTCTCCTGATTATCCACACCATGACCCTTACAAAATCCATTAAGACAACATCATCCTTGTTATTTGGGTCAGCTTCACTAGAAGTATTTCAATATGGAAATTTTCCCATCTTTACAGAAGTGTCTATATCCCACAATAATGCACAAGTCTCATCAAACCCTAAGGCATCAACGTTATCCAAGGAAAAATGCATAGCTTCTTTTATCTGATTCCTTTCCAGGGTTGAGGCTTGCAATGTGTCTTCAAATCCGCCTTTATGTTTTTTCAATTGAGGAGCGCTCTGGATCAACCCACCCACTCATTTTAGTAGCATAAGTTGCACTACAAACTTTCTCCTTTTTTGGACTTCTCATGCCTGCCTGTTGGGATAAAAGTGGCAGTATCCATTGTCCACTTTCAGTTACCATGGTGAAAATCCCTATCTGTTTTCTTTGAAGTGGTTTTTCCTCCGAAAATGAATATGGCTACCAAACGTAGTATGTATGCCCCTTTATTCTAAGGTCAACTAAGAAATTCATCAATGGACTATCATGTCCCCTTCCCATTATTTATTGTTTATATGCACAACTAGGATCAAGTGCACACATTGCCATGGTGCCGATCACGTTCCTTTGATGCTCATCCTCTTGGAAAGGGAGTGTAACCAATTCACCCCAGCTAACCTCTTGCATTTCATCCTTTGTTGCCTTACCATCTGCTCTTGTCATGACAACAATGGAATCGATGTTACATTACCTCATTCTCTCTTCTTCTGTTCTCTACCACCTCATTCTAATATTGCCAATAGGACCAAGCCAACTGAATGTCTGTGGAAGACAATTCTCATCGACCTGGGACATTAGACATTTACATAATGATTAGTTGTCTGAGGATATTCATTATCGAACATCCCAATTGGCCTTCTACTTGGATCAATCTCATTGGCTAGTTCATCGAACCAACCTACTAGTTGTGAGACTGCTTCAGAACTCAGATCTGCAAAGTCCAACTCTATCTATGAAGATTATTTTTGCACGATTGTTAACTTTGGATGGGAAATGACCTGCGTATGTGTTGAAATTGTAATTTCAACTGCAGTAAAAATTGAACAAGCGGCAGCTACTTTACTTAAGCAAAAACATGCAGTTTTTTCCTTGCGATGCAATCATATCGCAAATCGCATTTCTTTATCCTTGCCTTAATTGTGTTTTCCTTGTTTTCTGCGATGCGATCTTATCGCAAATCGCAAATCGCTTATATGCTTGGAGCCTCCGTTTTGTTCACTTGATTTCACCGATTGCGATGGTGCGATGCGATCCGATCGCAAATCGCAAATCGCAACAATATAGTAGTGTTCCATTTTTTTCTCCCGCAGATTGTGATTCTGCGATGCGATCCAATTGAAGTCAACAGTTGAAGTACAGGCCTACAGCAAATGAATTTGACGTAAAGTAAAAGTTTCATTTACCGCCAGTTTTGTCAGTAAAACAATAAATGTAATTTACTGTGGGTTGGTAAGTTTTGGTGAAGTTTTTAATTTTATCATTTTCTATTAGCGGGAGTATGGGCACAAGTAAACACTGGTAAAACAATTTAATTTTATTGTTTTTTTATTTTAGGGCAGTATGGCAAGTAAAACCATATATATATTCCTATGTTTGTTTTTTGGTAAGTTAGAGTGCAAAAGGAAAAACTCGCCGCAGCGAATGTAAGAAAAATAGGCATAGCAGTGCGAAGTAAGAAAGGAGCATGCAACAGCGTGAATGTAATTTTTGTAATTGAAGTCTGTTTTTACAGCAGCAATGTAAAAGAGATCTTTACACATAGCGGTGTAAAATCTCAGGAGGAGACAGAGTATTTTTTTTTGTTGAAATGTTATTGGTGAATCCCTCTGAGTGAAAGAGGATGAATTTTGTATCAGTCTTTTATTAATAAATACGAAGTGTTTTTATGTGTTAGGAAAAACTCTGTCTGCTCAGAAATTTTAAAGCTTCCCTGTGCCAAGATCATGTGGAGAGAAAAACAGAGCATTGTCTCTATGTGTGAGTTTTTGTTGTTTTTGGGATTTTAACAGAAAAATCCCCAACAGTATGTTCCCTTGGAGTAATATCTATAAACACAGCATAGCTGGTGGAAATGAGTTCAACGATCACCATGGCAGGACCTCCATTTATCCCTGGGAAATTTTATGCTTCGACAACAAAAGATAATTTTCGTATGTTCTCAAACAAATGCATAACTTGCTTTTGCAGGAGTCTTTCAATTCGCTCTTGCCTCATTAAAAAGACAAGAATGTCACCAAAATCCTCCCTTATAAAATTATGGAAGACAGATACCAATGTTATGTTAATATAATCTGGTTCTACAATGTACATATGTAGGATTTCTACTACGTATTGTTGTTCATTAGCCATGAATTTTTCCAAAACATTTGGTGCATCTTCATATAGAGCTATAAGCGGTTCTTCTTTTGTTCTATTCTCAAGTGTATGTTTTATATTGGAAAGCTTAATCCCATGACAATGTTCTTGGAAAACCATATGTGTGAACATGGATTCAGAATCCACATATTGATTTAGTTCCTCAGAAATGCATGTACTTGCAATAGACCTCAATTTAGCCTCTCTAACGTTTTGTAGCATGACCATGGTAGTTCCCACCTAGTTTATTGTTTTCTCATAATTTGGAAAATTGAAGGAAATTGTTTGAGAACCTTTAACATCCCTTTCATTATATATCAATTGGATCATACAAAAGGGGTAGCAACCAAATTTACCATATCCCATTCCATATAAATACCCCCTGAGTTTGCCAGAGACTAAGGATGATTTTCCTGAAGTTGAAGGAAGGTCTGCTAACAAGCAATTTCTTCGTCCACTTTCCCCACAATTTTCAATGCATCATGCAAGTTATTGTATACCTCCAAAAAGATGGAGTCCAGGATGATAGACTGTTTGTAGTGTGCTAATGCCAAATCTTGTTCATAAAAAGCGTTGGATAAATAGCTAAAGGCAAACACATAGTCAAGACGCAATTGGATTGCTAGTTGGTAGCACAAAATTTCATCTTGAAGCTCTCTCACATCCTGTAATACATTTCCTTGGCTCAATTGAACATCCGAAAAAATAGGCTTCAACCTAATCGCCCCCTTATAATAAACAAGGGCTTTTTGTAAACCCCCTGCTCCCATAAATAGCCTAGCCAAGTACAAATACTCCAGTCCAAATGATGATGATGTTACAGGTCCCTCAAAAAGTATAAAAACTCCATTCACTAGGCATGCAATTCTTGCATGGTTTTTAACTTGGTAAAAGGAGGTAAATTATCTTGTCTAGTATTTACCTCGCTTCCTTGGTCATAAACACGATTGGGGCCATGACATTTTCCACGATCAAAGGGTGTTGGAACCTTCAACATAGGAAATTGCAAACATATGCATAAAGATACCTTGTCACATAATTTTGGTGTATCATATTCTGAGCTCAAGTTAAGATGCAATGAGCTTTTTGTCTCTAATAATCTATGATAGACAAAATTCTTATGCTTTCCTAGATCAACATTTGCATTTATGTTGTTAACTAACTAAGTAGAAGCCCTGAAGTCATCCGTAGGCAATGAATCCATTTTTGCTGAGAATGTAAGACTATTTTTGTTGTTGTCCATCCTATATGCAACTACGTCAATCTTTCTCTTGATACTTTGATCTTGGACTTCATTTGCAACCACCACAGTTGTTCCTTCTGTTTTAGTCGACCCCTTTTCCATATCTTTATATGTATTATTATTATCCTCTACTCCTGGGTCATGGGCTTTAAATTTGCAATTCTTTTCCTTTCTTACTATTATCCATGCATCCATGGGTTCTTCCTCCTTCAAGGTATCTCCATGTGTTTGTTCCATGATTTCATGTGCTACATTTTTTTGTTGTTCTCTCCCGAGAAAATAGTAATCATTTATGGTTAAGGTTGCTCTTACTTTTGGAGGTAGTGTTTGGTATTCCCTCATCCAACTTGTTATTGTTCCTGCTATGGGTGAGTGAGATTCTTGCTCCGAAGAAGAATCATGCAAAAATGTTGGCATAGTTGACTTACTGCCATAAATGTGCAGGTTGTGGCCACCCCTACTGAAATATGAACCATTGTCTTTGTTATTGCTCTACTGGTTAGAATTGGAAAACTGAGTATGGGACCTTTTGGTAAGAAGCTGCATGATTTCTTCTTGGGTTGACGTGATCCTATCAAGAAATTTCAAGTCTGGAATTCTCTCGGTCTTTCATTATTTCCCCTCGCTCTTTTGGAATGACCTCTATTTCTACTTTAGACTTGCGTTTCCTACCTGTTCCTTAGCTCAACATCCCAGAGCTGGCCAAGAATGTGGCTCTGATACCACTGTAATATGCTTAGTGAAGAAACAACCCACTACTATAATATCCTTACAAAAAGACAACTTACTTCAACGAAGAAATGCCACTACTATTGTAATAAAAAGGAAATATTACTAAAACAAATTAAATTCATACTAAGAAGAATATAAGCATACTACATATCTCTAATCCTCATCATACTCAAACAATATTTTTCACCAAATATATGTTATTATAATACGTTGGTCCAAAGAATTATTACAGTCGTTGACCACGACTTCTAAGCATCGCTAGTCAATTATACAAAGAACAACGAATTAACACAATGGCAGTCACTATGGCGAGAACGCGGAGGAGGAAAGCATTGTCGGTTTGGAGATGTGCATCCTACACTAAGGTCTTGTTCCCTCCTATATTGGTGCCCACCTGCCGAGCCCGCGTCACTCTGATTTGCGTCCAGGAGCCACTACAACTCAACATTCATGTCCCAATCCCAAGAATGACCTCTAGGTAGCCTTTACCTCCGTCGTTACTTTGACAGTAAAGACAAAGGTGAGGTAGATTATTTCACTACCACTGGGGGTGCATGATCCTTGAATCAGATAATGATCGAGTGCTCAAAAAAATAGCTCAAAATTCAAAGTTGTCGGATTGGTGCGGAACTTGAAGGACCACGTAGTGTTCATCATCCAAAATCCGGCATAACTCATTTCACGTGAAATGAACTCCGTATGCTCCCAGAATCATGTTTTGTTCGTTTTCTTCAACAGGCGAATCTAAACAAAAACTGCAGACAACCAAGTCAACAATCCGTACTACTGACGTGGCACTAACTAGGCATGCCTATGTCGCAGGGTGACTATGCATGTGACTGTGTAACTCTGGTGAATGGTGTGGTGCCAAGTGGCACGATGTGATTGGTTTAGCTTTGGACGAATTCTATTGGATGGTTGGTGGCAAACCACAGGGTACCATGTGGCCCAGCCAGGGGCCACCACGTGGTAGCCCGAGGGCCAACAAAAATTCGTTTAAGGTTTGAGCAACAGCGGCGGGGGTCGAACCCGTGACCTCCAAGCACAAGTCCAAGCCTCCTACCAACGCGCCACACAAATAGTTATTAATATGTATAGTGCTTGGCATATATTTCAAGTCAAAGTCCACACCATTCGAAGGAAGGGGCCAGCCCTTGGAGGTGCCACCCATCATGACCACCAACGGAGTGGAGCGGGGGCCCGACTAGTGGGGGCGGGCCGTTGGCCTTAGCCCCAGGAATGTGGCCCCAATGTGGCCCAAAAATTACAGATTTAAGGTCTTATAGGCCATTTAATGCATCTGACAAATTCGCCCTGAAATCGATGGAAGTGGAATCCGCGAAATTGTAGGATGGTGCTGGATTTTGGGAAAATTGCTAGGTGATTAGCAGAGAAACTTGGGGAAGCCATAACTTCTTAATTTTTTGACCAAATCAAGAGAAGAAAGAGGTTAGACAGATATTTTTGGTCATTTTGGAGCCATTCAAATAAGTTTCAGAGCTATCTGAGCATTGTAAACAATTGTATTCACACTTTTGAACATAATAGAGAGGGTCAAGCCATTGGAAGTTGGACCAAAGAGATGTAGCCTAAGCAGCGTGAAATCCTTCATCATGTGTTGTTGTGATACTATTTTGGTGATATTGATGTATGTTATATGTTTTTGTTCAGTGATTTGTTTATGTTAATTTGTACATGAAATTTACACAAAAACACCCAAAAACTCATGTTTAAACTTGCAATTAACCTCATGAATCCTTAAGCACTTTTACACATTCTAAAGAGAAATTTAGCATAGCAAAACTAATTTTCCCATTCAGATCAAGTTAGGTATCATATCTCTTGGTTTTTTTTGTGCAAAAAGGATTTAATTGTTTGCAAGTGAATGTGATGCTTACAAGGTTGAAGCTCAAGAGAGGAGAAGGGAAGCTAGTTGAAAGTCGTGAATTTGGGTCAAGAAGAAGGAGTGCAAGGTTGCCACAATCTCCACCACTAGTTCTACCTCAATTTGCAGTTGAAGCTTCAGTGAGCATGTCAGATGAAGGAGAGCCTACATATGACAAAGAATGAAAATATTTTTAGGAAGGCTTTCTTTGACATGACATAGATAGTGAAAGTCCTCTATGAAGAGAGGAATACAAGACTGCAGGGTGAAATCTCCAAGCCTCCAAAAGGACAAGGTTCTTCAGAAGGAGGAGGTAATGGAAATGGAGGTAAACCTCCACCCTCTCCACCATCATCTTCATCTTCACAGACATCTTCACCCTCTTCCACTAACAAAACCCTTACTCATACTCATCAACATACCTCAAAAGGGACTGGTAAAACACCCCTGTTAAAACTTGTGTTAAATTTGAACTACCCATGTATAATGGTGAAGTGAATGCAAAGAAGCTTGACAATTGGGTTCATTAGTTGGAGGTCTATTGCAAAATTCAAAACCTTCAATATGATGGCATAAAGATTCAACTAACTTCCTTGAGGCTGGAGGGTGCAGCACTAGTATGGTGGGAATCCAAGACATAAGAGGAGATAAAAAAACATGGTAAGATCTCAATTTCTTGGCCTGATTTCATTGCTGCAATTAAAATAAAGTTCTACCCTCTAGCATATATGCAAAAATCCATCATGAATTGGTAGAAATTTATACAACTTAAAGGTCAAAATGAGTAAGATTACACCCAATAATTTAGAAGAAGGTCGCTAATGTTAGGTGTATATTTTCAATCACAAGACACGTTGCTGAAGTATATAGGGGGTTTACACAGTTACCTTAGGCATGATATCCTTATGTTTAATCCCAGTAATCTAAATGAGGTGTGTATGCAAGCCACTCATCTTGAAGCAAGAGGGAAAAATATTCTAGAAGAGGGTAGTAAAAAGTCATTTAAGGGTAAAGGAAAAGAAAAGGGTTTCAAAGGGAAAGGAAAGAAAAATGCATCCATTAATAAGGAAGGAGATAAATTAACATGCAAACATTGTTCCAAAGAGGGTCATGATGAAGCTCATTGTTGGAAGATGCATCCTGAAATGAAACCAAAGAAATTCAACGATAAGGGAAAACAAAAGATAGTTGCAACCACTCAATAGGATTTGGGATCCAATTTGGGTGATGAAACTAAAATTACAGCCATGGGTATGAAAGGAAAATAATCCATTGCTAGCACTAGTACTTGAAATTTACACAATGAAACTCCAAATGAAAAGAAGAGGATAGAAATTTTTCACATAAGGGTAATCTCAAAACATACCAAAATTGATACTCTTTTTTATAGTGGCTCTCAAGCCAATCTCATCTATGAAAACATTGTCAAAAGTTTATACCTGGAAACCATTCCACATCATAAACCATATCCATTAGGAGGGGTGTGTGAAAATGCACAATTGAAAGTAACTAGAAATTGTAGACTGAAATTCGCCATTACTGTGTATTTCGTAGATGAATTTGAACTTGATGTTGTGCCATTAGACATATGTGGTATAGTTTTGGGTAGCTCGTATCTCTATGACAGAAAAGTTATCTTCCGTAGACATAAAAACAAATACCATCAATGTTCAAAGATGGAGTATAATACATTGTAAGAGCCCATAGAAAGAAACTAAAGCTTTCACTTGTTAATGCAGGTCAGATGAAAAGACTAGTGAATTCTAGCAAGAAGTTTGTGCTTCTAATGATCAAACCCAAAAATGATATTGATAATGAATCTTTTCAAGGTCGTGACTCAAGATTGAAATCTAAATTGGTTGATATTGTTAACCAATATGATGAGATGTTTCAGGAACCAAAAGGAATTCCTCCCAAGAGAGGAATCCAACATGAGATACAGTTGTAGCAAGATAGTCCTCTTCCTAACGTTGGCATGTACAAGATATCAGTGATGGAAAGTGTAGAAATTAAAAATCAAATTCAAGAGTTGTTGGATAAAGGGATCTTCGGGCCAAGTTCTTCGTCATGTGGGTCACCTATTCTTTTGGTGCCAAAGAAGGATGGAACATGATGCATGTGTGTGGGATTTCGTGCATTGAACAAGATTACGGTAAAGAACCATTATCCACTGCCTAGAATAAACTATTTACTTGATCAATTGTAATATCAAAATTATTTTACTAAGTTGGACTTAAGGAGTGGCTACCATCAAATTAGAACTGCTGAAGGAGACATTTGGAAGACAACATTCAAGACAAAACAAGGTTTGTTTGAATGGCTAGTTATGTCTTTTGGTTTATGTAATGCTCTTGCTACCTTCATGCATGTGATGAATGATGTGTCGAGGCCATTTCTTAATGAGTTTGTTATCATCTAATTAGATGACGTCTTAATTTTCAGTAAATCTTGTGATGAACATGTCATGCATGTGAGAAAAATAGTTGATGTCTTAAAGAAAGAACAATTGTATTTAAATATGTCAAAGCGTGAGTTTGGAAAAACTTCTTTAGTTTACTTGGGTCATATTGTTGGAGGAGGTGACTTGAAAATAGATCCCTCCAAGGTTGATGTCATTTTGAATTGGCCAATGTCCAAGATAGTTACTGAGGTAAGAAGTTTTCTGGGAGCAGCCAAATATTCGAGAAAATTCATTGCTAACGTTTCTTCTATAACATCTCCTTTGCATGCATTGGCTAGTGTGAAAAAGGTTTTTCAGTGGGGAGGCAAACAACGAAAGGCCTTTGATGCATTGAAGGAAAAGATCAGTTCAACCCCAGTACTTGCACTTCTAGACTTGAGACATTCATTTGAGATCCAGACTGATGCTAGTGACTATGCCATGGGTGTAGTCCTCATGCAACATGGTAAGCCTATATGTTTTCATTTGGAAACTTTCAATGGTGCAGTGATT
The DNA here is from genome assembly GCA_000404065.3 of Pinus taeda. Lineage (NCBI taxonomy): Eukaryota > Viridiplantae > Streptophyta > Pinopsida > Pinales > Pinaceae > Pinus > Pinus taeda. The sequence goes on along the minus strand of APFE031436660.1, from coordinate 80,398 downwards.
AATTATCCTACATATGAAAAGGAATTGTATGCATTGGTGCAAAGTTTGAAAAAGAGGAAACACTACTTGATGGGTAAGGAAACAATCATTCACACCAATCATTAGCTATTGCAATACTTGCAATCTCAATCTAAGTTGCAGCTATCAAGGAACTTCCGATGGATGGGTTTTCTTCAACAATTCCACTTGGTAATAACGTATAAGAAAGGTATCTACAATAAAGTTGTTGATATGCTTTCTAGGCCTATTATTAATGCAACTACTTTACTCAAGAATAATTATGTTTTGCATGAATGTGATATTGAGTAGTATGCATTAGATAATGAATTTCAAGATGTTTATGCAAGATTGAGTGAAGGTAACCAAGTAGAGGAATTGGATTATGATTTGCATGATAACTTGTTGTACCATCTTGGTACGCTTTGTATTCCATAGGGAGAAAGAATCAATATCATAAGAGAGACACATTCTTCTCTTATTGTTGGTCATTTTAGTGTAAGTAAGACGATGGCACATCTACAAATGTATTGTTATTGGACTCGTATGTTTGAAAGTGTGTCACATTTTATTAAAGGATGTTCATTATGTGCAGTTAATAAGCCTAACAATGGGAATTTAGGATTATACACACTACTTCCGGTACCTTCACTACCATGGGAGAGTGTTTCTATGGATTTTTTAGGAGGTCTTCCATTGTCAAAAAGAGGTCATGATTATTTGTATGTAGTTGTGGATAGGTTCAACAAAATGTGTATTTTGATGCCGTGTAAAAAGAAAATTACCACTGAACAAACTACTCAGTTATTCTTTCAGAATGTATGGGTGCATTTTGGATTGCCCACATACATTGTTAGTGATCGATATTCTTGCTTTGTTGGGAATTTTTGGTCAAGCTTGTGGGGATTCATGGACACCAAATTGAAAAAGGGTACAGCATTTCATCCACAAACAAATTGTCAAACCGAGGTGGTGAACATAACTGTGATACATCTTCTTCGTGTGTATTGTAGCAAGCATCCTAAGTTATGGTATGAACATTTGCACTACATTCAATGTGCTTACAACTGGGCCAAGCACTCTTCAACTCAAACATCGCCATTTGAAGCATGTTTGGGATACTTCCCTAAGTCTCCATTGGATTTCATTTTTGGAAAGGATGTTCCTATTGATGGTCATAATGACATAGACAAAGCAAGAAGGTTCATTGAACAAATCCAATTGGTACACCAAAGAGTTCAAGAACAACTAGAAAAGAGGCAAGGCAAGTACAAAGCAAGGGACAGCAAGCATCGTGTAGATCACAAGTTCCAAGTCGGTGATGAAGTTTGGCTTCACATTATCAAAGAGAGGCTCCAAGGAGAAGGTAAAAAGCTGAAACTAATTAGATTTGGTCCGTTAAGAATTCTAAAAAAGATTGGTGACAATGCCTTCAGGTTGTATTTGCCTTCATATATGCAAATTTATGCTATTGTTAATGTTGCAAATTTAAGGTGTATGAACCACCTGATTGAAGTTCGAGGAGAAAATGTCCAAATTCCTTCCATTGAGGATTTTTCTCCTGAATACCTTGATAAACTACAGCAAGACACCATTCTTGACAAAAGAACAAGGTCTTCAAAACGAGGGAGTGTGGACTACCTTCGAGTGGGGCTCAAGGGAACAAACCCTTCCAAGGCCAAATCGATCGAGATTGGAAAGGTGAGGGAACCGTATCCTCACCTGCTAGACAATTGCAAGTGATTTTTTAGGGTCCAAAAGGCTTCCAGTGGGGAGGAATGATCGGTGCTAAAAAATAGCTCAAAATTCAAAGTTGTCATGTCAGCGTAGAACCTAAACCACTGTGTAGTGCTCATCATCGTAAATCTGTCACAACTCGTTTCACGTGAAACAGACTTCTTATGCTCCCAAAATCATATTCTATTTGTTTTCCTAAACAAGTGAATTTAAAAAAAATCGTAGACAGCCTAGTTAGCAATCCGTACTACTGACGTGTCATTGATTGGGCATGCCTATGTGGCAGGGTGACTGTGCAACTCCAGTGAATGGTGTGGTGCCAAGTGGCACGATGTGATTGGTTTAGTTTTGGACGAATTTTATTGGATGGTTTGTGGCCAACCACAAGTTGCCATGTGGCCCAGCCAACAACTGCCACATGGCAACCCGAGGGCCACCAAAAATTTGTTTAAGGTCCAAGCAGCAACGTGGGGGTCGAACCCGTGTCCTCCAAGCACAGTTTCAAACCTCCAACCAACCCACCACATGAATAGTTCTTAATATGTATAATTTTTAGCATATATTTAAAGTCAAAGTCTATGCCATTCGAAGGAAGAGGGCAGCTCTTGGACACACCACCCAACATGACCACCAACGGAGCAGAGCAGAGGCCCGGCCGACAGGGGTGGATCGTTGGCCTTGGTCCCGAGCACATGGCCCCCATGTGGCCCAAAAATTGTCGATTTAAGGCCTTATAGGCCATTTAATGCGTCCGACAAATTCACCCTGAAATCGGTGGAAATGGCGCTCAGTTATTGGAAATCTGGATGAAATTGTAGGATGGTGCCGGAATTTGGGGAAATTGTAGTCTGATTAGCAGAAAGACTTGGGGAAGCCATAGCTTCTTTAGTTTTTTACCAAATCAAGAGCAAAAAGAATCTAGACATGCATTTTTAGGCATTCTGGAGCCATTGGAACAGATTTCTGAGCTATCTGAGTATTGTAAAATAATGTATTCACACTTTTGAACATAATAGAGAGGACCAAGCCATTAGAAGCTAGACCAAGAAGACATAGCTGAAGCGAGGTGAACTCCTTCATCATGCACTGTTCTGATATTGTTTTGGTAATGTTCATGTCTGTTATATGTACTTGTTCAGTCATTTGTTTATGTTAATTTGTACATGAAATTTACATAAAAATACTCAAAAAATCATGTTTAAACTTGCAATTAACCTCATGAATCCTTAAGCACTTTTACGTATTCTAAAGAGGAATTTAGCACAGCAAAACTAATTTTCCCATTTAAATCAGATGAGGTGTTGCAGAGACAGAACAAAGTTGGTGTTTGTTCCTTCAAATCAGACAGGGTATGCTCAAACAAAATGCAATGATCGTTCACCCATCCAAGCCCAATCCAAACGTTGTTGTTGTCAAGATGCGTAGACAAGGCCGAGGTGTTTCAACCTAATGTCATTCTCATAGTCGTGCCCTTTGGTTGTATTCCGGGTGGATCTCGATACAATCAATAGTGGAAACCTGCAGAGACGATTTCAGATCCACACTCTCGAACTAAAGGATAAGAAGTACAAAATAAGCCTCTGAAATCAACATAAATAAACTCGACCATCTAGGGTGATCAGAGAGACCACTGAAGTTGGGTTTGCCTTCTAGGGTGTGATCCAAACCCACCGAGGAATGATTGAGGATCTAACTTGAAAATCCTCAATTGAAAACTCACTCGAGCTCTCAAAATATTAGCGAAAAAGAAAGACCAAATTCCATGGCTTGCTCTTGATCCTCTTCCTTCTTTTATAAGTGGGTTGTTTAGAAGAAACTGTGGGCAATTACCTAGGGCAAAAAACAAAAACCATAGGCTAATGTCGATTATTTATTACTATTATTATTAATATTATTTGGTCCAACCAGTCAATCCGTGGGGATATTACACTTCCCATATCTTTCGCCATTATAAACGCAGCTACCAAGAGTAGTTGTACTCGTTTTTCAATCACAACATATCATTGTTGAAAGGTACAAAATCTGCTATCAAGAGTAGGTGTACTCATTTTTCAATCACAACATATCAATGTTGAAAAGCAATCGCTAGACTTATTTACAAAGCTATCGAACCATAAATACACAAGGACAGTCTATACCAACCACTGAATAATATACTTGTTTCCATTTAACTATAGGCATATACTTCCCCATATTTATGTACTTGTTTCGATTTAACTATGAGCATATACTTCCCATATTTATGTACTTGTTTCGATTTAACTATGGGCATATACTTCCCCATATTATAAATATATAGGTGGCCAAAAGTAACAAAAAGACAAGGAATCGGCATTCACTTTTACTCGTTTGGCGAAAATAAAAATCAATATACGAATTCTTCCAAAAAGGTTCAAAACCATTGCGAAATTAGGTGTCCAACAATATGAACTACCCACACTAATCAAATTTTTAATAAGAATTTTGAAGTCAATAAACGATATGCTATCCTTTCGAGAGTATTTCGAAATGAGTGGGCATAGATGAATTGAGTGTAAAGTATTCTCAGTTGCATGCAGCCTCGGGAGCACGCTCTAAACAAGCATTAATTTTAAACGCAGGATTAGGGGTCGAATGTTATCCACAGCTATGCATTGAGACTCTCTTTGAGTATTAACAAACAGCTCCGTTAAGGAGTGGCTGGCGAACACTGTTTAAGTAACCGCTGTTGTTTAAGTAACCGTGAACTCTTGCATGGCATAAATTGACTTTCTATAATAACAGTGAAAAAAGGAAAATAGTATTAACAAACAGCTCCGTTAAGGCGGGGCTGGTGAAACACTGTTAAGTAACCGCTGTTGTCTAAGTAACCGTGAACTTTTGCATGGCATAAATTGACTTTCTATAATAACAACAGTGGAAAAAGGAAAAGAGTTAGATATTTCATTTTATATATAATTATTAATTAGTGATATGGTAAATATTTTAAAATTATTTGTGTTTGGTTAAGAGTTTGTTTTTTTCTCATGTAAGATATTTGCTAAAGATTCAGAAGTATCTCCGGGAGTGAAAGTTGACACTTTCAGATGGCATGGTTTTCCTTAAATAATGGGGGAGTGAAAGTCTAACACTTCCAGATGGCATGATTTTTCTTAAATAACAGTGATGAGATAGCCTGACTTCCCATATAATGACCAGTGATGATTGTCCCACTACTAGTTTAACGGCAAGAGCTAACCAGCCTGCCATAGATTGTCCCACTACTAGTTTAACGGCAAGAGCTAACCAGCCTGCCATAAGGCATTAAATCACTGGTTAGCTGCATGCCCTTTAACTTTATAACACACCCCCCGAGATAAAGTTAAAGGGCATGCAGGTAACCAGTCATTTAATGCCCTATGGCAGGCTAGTTAACTCTTGTCCTAGTTTAACAACTCAATTATGATAGATTTTCCCATTATTTAAAGAGAGAAAAAATAAAAACCAAACAATATGATAAATTTAATAAATGTGAAAACATAACCATAAATTTAAAAATACAAGTATTTAAAAGATAATTATAAATTTAGATATACAAGTATTGGTTCACGCAAGGAAGACAATGAAAATATATCTGCACCTTTAACTCTAACTACAGTTTATGAACCTAATAAATTCTTAACTGTATGATAAAATTTATTAGAATAATAATCTGAATTTAAAATGAATTATGCCAAGTTCTTGAGCAATGTAAAAAAAATTACAGAATTTATATAGTTTGCAAAATTCGCCAGTAAAGAAAATTCAAAATTCATATGTTGTAATTCGTGTTAGCGAAGGAAATGACAATATGAGAGGTCTAAAATGTCATTGTTTCCCACTGGTGTCATCATTCATGGTTTCAGGTTGCCCAGAATGGTCACTTCATGTGTCCGGTGTCTGGTAGATTCCTATACAAAGGACTGCACTAACTTTTTCCGTATACAACTTTTTTTTGTAACGAGACCACGGACGGTTTCTTTGTTCGTTAGAGCATGTCAAGTTAGCTTTTGAAACAATGAAGTATTCATGAGATACCTGTACAGCGTATAGGCAAGTCATATTTACCAGGTTATTGAGCTATTAATATGGCGTAGTATATGTTTATGGCTGGATAATATATTTGTTTTGATTTAATTTTGGGTATATATTGTTTCTGTATTTATAATTTAATAGATATGGAAATATTGTTTGCCGTATGTATAAGTTATCAATATTTGTAGAGTTATATCTCTATTAATACACGGGGTATATGTTAGTTATTAAATTTAATTAAGTACAAAATCTAATGTTGTTAGTATATATTATTGAATTTAACTAAGTACAAAATTTGTGGAGCTATAATTCCATTAATGCACTGAAATATATATACACACTGTTGAGATTATAGGTACATATTATCAATATTTGTGGAACTATAACTCCATTAATACATTGAACCTTGTAGGTAAACTATTAAATTTAACCAAATACAAAATTTAATAAATAAAATATATTTTACATAGTAAATTAATAAAGCTACAGTAACATGATTCATTTTTTGCTGGCCCTACCCTGCACAACCATTTTCAGCACCGCGTTTAGAAGGATAAACGGATGGAAAGGCCTCAATCATTTTTCTGTGTATGTTGGATTTACAGTCATATCCCTGGGAATCGATCACGTATACTAGTAGCTACTTTCGAAACGTAGGGCTGATGTTCACATTTAGAACATGGAACTAATCGTATACCAAAAATAGTATGACCCATTCAAGATAATTATAAAAACTTGGAAATTCACTGATACATATAGATATAACAAACCTAAACATGATATCAAAACGGAGAAATTGTTGGACTAACTGCTCGGCCTTTGAAAATCGAACTCCTCGTAATCGACAAGTGCTAACCGTTTGGCGAATAATACTGATGGTCTTCTCTGGACGACAAGAAGCCATCCGGCCTTTGGGTATTTCAATACCAATCTGAGAGATTATTAATTGTCATCCACCCTAGTTTCCCTCGTCCATCTCTGCATTCATCTGTTTGTGCCGAGATTCCCAAGAAAATATACTTCTTGGATTTCGCAGATCGTATTCTTCTCCAGAGCTCACAGTTTACCCTTGCTGTTAATTCATATTATCATGGAGTGTGACTGAAACCTGCTCTAATCCAACGGATTCCTTAACTGGTTTGGGCTGGGCGCCGGTTCTGCAAACGGGACACGTGGAGTGAGAACGAAACCACATGTCAATACAGTCAACATGAAAAGTATGCCTGCAATTGGGCAGAAGCCGGCCTTTCTCATTCTCCTTGAATTCGCACAGGCACACTGCGCAGTCCAGACCATCCATGAAATCCTGCGGTTTATAGAGAAATATGGGTAGAGTCTCTAACATCGCAGAATCCAACTCCACTTTGCACAGACTCGCCGGTTCCTGCCCTGTAAAATGAAACCGTCGACGCCTGGAAGCTGATCTCCATCTGGAAAATCTGGCAGGCTGTCTCCAAATCCATCTCGCATAAACGTGCAGCAAAATGATGAGCGAAACCACAAAAACAAGAACTAATAAGGCCGATATCATTATTCTGACATTCATGGCATATCTCGGCTTGCTGTACTCATGATGAGGTACATCAAAAGAATCGTCGGAGTTCATAGCTGAATCCTGAAATTCTGTTGTATGGAATTGAAGCCACAGCAGTTTTCTTTCAATTCGTGTTGGTCTGGCAGAAGGTAAAAACCTCGGTCCTAGCCCACACTTCTAGAAAACCACAGATCATGCCTTTTTACACATTACTCGTTGTTCTAAGTCTGGAATTTCTCCAAATGGACTGTGCCTGCGATGACTGTATGCACCGAAAAATTACTCTGCGATCAGATTATGCATCTGTCTTTCGGCTTTTGACTTTAGAGCGCTGATGGCTGCACATGGTCGCCCACTGGTAGAGCGACGCGAACAAATATTGGAAAATATGTGGTACACTTTGACATTAAGGGAAGAGCCTTTATTTTATTTTGAATCGTGTCAACAACAAGAAAAAGTGATGGGCAACAAAATTGCGAAAATATGCAGTACCGCTTGACATCAGGAGGATTTAGTTTATTTTAAATCTGGCGACCTTTCTCCAAATTTCTTCAGTCGCTACGTTCACTACCTCTTGACATCACTACCTCTCAACATCAGGGGATTGGGGGATTTATTTTATTTTGAATCTGGACACCCTTCTCCAAATTTCTCCAGGCCGGTTACGTGCATGAACCTTACCCTGCGCTGTCGCGTCTGATTGGAGTCAATTTCTTCAGATGCGCATGCTAAAAATTAGGTAATTCTGCTCGAGATGTGACTCTCTGACGTGTACCTACCCAAATACATATGATAGCCATTAGGATCTCCGCCATCTTTTCTGCAAATAGATGTCACATTCAAATGACCGTCAGTGAGGTTTAACGTTCCAATCCCATGACTTTTGCCACATGGAAATTTAACATGTTTCCGTACCCTAATCGAACTTAACAATGTTATAAATAAAGATAATTGATTTTTTTTGTTTTTTAGGTGTGAGAATAATCACGTTGGTCCAATGTTTAGAACTCACTTTCATCACGACGATAAATATGGAGGAATTGATCCAACCTAAAAAAATGGCATTGAGATGTTCAAGATAAATTATTATATTATATACATGTTTATTTTAAAGTAAAGATATTTTAATTTAAATATCAATAATTATTTTGTGGATGGTAAAAATTTAATTTCCATAAAATGTTCTAAAATATTTATTGTAGTATACACAAATTAAATGTTGAGATCTATCTCTAAAGTAGTTATGCATTTTTTATCTTTTTAATCAAATTGATTAAATTTTTTTTTTTTTATATGAACAAGTGCCTTTTAAACATGTGCCTTATTCACTTCTCTACTAGGGCGCTAGACCACTAGGGTTCCAGACTAGTCTTCTATTAACTAGAAGGAATTTGACTACTAACAGTGAATGTAAAGCTAGTTCTAATGCAGGAAAGTAAATGCTTACCTATTTAGAAAATGAAAGTTATTAAATGGTAAATGCTATTAAATGCCATAAATCATCTAGCTAGGAAATAACACAAATTACTTCGCGAAAAGAACTATGTTAACCTTGCAATTTATCCTCTAGCTATTAGGACTATTTGGAATGGAAAGTTGTTCTACCATTCTAGGACTTATACATACACGCACTAACTATCTCATTTTACATTTGCAAAAAAAACATAATCGCTAAATTCAGAAATATAAATGCTATGTTATCATGTCCGAGCTTATAGGAGGAAAGGGAATGAGAAGGTTGGTCTAAGTGGCATTGGTGGGCATCAAATCCAAGATGAGAGCCTCAACTTCTCTTATACTACCATATTTGGTCCAAACAAGGTCAAATAAGTTGCGACAGGAGACCCTGTAGCTGCTACAGGAAATTGCTACATGATGTCCTGATTTGCTATAGGATGTTCGCTGAAGGGCTTATGGGGGCAAGAAAAGTGAGATGAGGTGTTGGAGAGATGTATGATGGTGATAGAAAGTGTAAGGAAGGTGCATATTACCCAATACTAAGCCTAATACTCCAAGGAGGTTGGATTTGCCTAAGGTGGCTTGCTCACGGTGGCTGCAAAACAGAGGTTCGAACTAGGGGCTGGTATACCTTGGAAAAAGGGGGAGAGGACCTAGGTAATGCTGGTTGGATGAGATCCTCCCTGCATGTCAACAATCCCTTCAAGAAAACCTACTTTTTTTTCATTTATGCATCACTACATGTCAACATGGAAAATATGAATTGAATTTGAGAAAGTTGATCTATCTATTGTTAAGGACTAGATCTATGAGATGTAATTCCTTTTAAGCTAAAACAAACTTGAGAAAACAAGATAACAACAACAAGTGCTTCCACGAAATCATAAACAATGATCTAGCTAAGAATGAACCTTAAGTTATGCAATGACCAAAAGACAAACTCTGTTTTTAGGGCTATGAGAGTGGATTCCTCTAATCATGATCCCATGAGGGAGATAAAATAGAGGCCATTGTCACAAGCTTTACTGAAGTACTTTCCTACACTACTGCACCAATGATCTACCTCTTCAAACTAATGGAAACTAGGTTAAGCAATAATTCAAATACTTGTTAAGCTAGACAAAACATAAATAAACTTCAACAACTAACTATCATTTTAGTCTAAGAATACAGATACAAAAAGAGGAACTTCTGCTACTAGGGTTGGGTCCTAACCCAAGAAATTCAGCCCTTGGAGTCAACTTAGCGTTGGATCAAGGTAGAATTTCTCTTTATCATCAAAATGTCAAATATAACATAACAATAACAGTCACAATGTTTTAGTTCAAAATGCCATCTTGACTACAACAAAAATTTAAATCCTAATGAGTCCCTTAGCTCTCTTATTTATACAAAATTGGAGCTCCCAAAAACTCCCTATAAAATAGGGAGACTTGTCTCCCTAACTCGAGAATGACTCTTTCTTAATTGTCACCAGCCTGGTTGCCAATGAACTCGCCTTGCTTGGATACTAGTAACTCTGAATTGATGTGACATGGTGGAGGAATATTCGAATGCTTTGGGGAGTTAAGGAGGGAGACCAATCTCCTAAAATCTCTCTTTCTTGCCCACTTCAAGTTCCTGCACTTAAGTCAACCCAAACCTGCTCTAATTTCTGCATTTAATATGTATTAGGCCACATGACATAGTAACTCACCTTCACCCTTCTCACTAAGAAAAATATTAAAAAATATGTAAGTAAATGTGAGAAAACTCAATTTTAATAAGATGTAGAGTGGCATTGTGACACATATATTTTACCTATTGATGAGCCTCATCAGGATTCATGATAGGTTTATCGGTATGGTTGTTTTCAACCTCGTTGGCTTCAAATACCCAAGCTGCTTCACCTCAACCAAATAGTTCACCATCTAAACATCACCAACCTCACGTTGACCCTTTACCTTCTTCACCCAACATGTCTTCCTCCCTTTCTTCAGCTTCGCTTGGTAAAAGCTTTAATGCTAGTAACTAGGTGGCTAAGAAGAAGAAGAAAGGGAAGAAGAAGAAGAAGCAAGATAAGAAAGAAGTAAACCAACCAACTGTGGTTGTAAGTATTAGTAACATTGGGGGACTTTCCAACATACATCATAAGCCCAAATAGACCACCTTCTTATCAATTATCTTGGTATTCCTAAGGTCTTAGAAGTGTGGTCCCAATATTCTTATCAAATTACTGTTGATTCATCCACCAATGATTCTAAGGTTCTAGGGAAAAATGGTAAAGTTAGGTTTCCTTATAGGTTATGTAAAGGGAGCCATCAAACTTACATTTTCCCTCATATGGGTGAAGCCTCTAATTTGTTGGAAAACATTACTGTTTCTCAACAACAACTTACAACGTTAATGTAAGCTTTCTCCCAACCTACCTTTAGTTGACGAAGTGATTGATCTAATTCCAAGTATAGATAATCCCAGAGTGAAACCCATATCACTCAAGTTGATGAACCATTGGTTGATCAAGTGGTTGAGTTGACTCCATCTTCGATTGACCCTACTCTCCCTTTAGATAGTGAAATAAATATCGCTCGGGTTCTTCTTATTACTTCACATTCTACCACATAAGGGGGAAATTCTACTGAGGTTATTTCCTTTAATTAGAGTAGACTAATAGGGCCTCGTCTCACTTATACCGCCCCTTTCCAAATCATTGTGAAAGATTATGCTGAGAATGTATGTCGCACAAATGTAGATGAAGGTTATTATGTTAGTATTTTATCCTCAACTACTTGGAAAGCTTTGGATTCCCCTCAGCCTGTGTCTGTTACACATAATATTTTAGATTTTAACATAATAATCAACGAACCTTTAGGGATCCTTCTTATGTTACCCATTACTCTGGAAAGAAAAATTGTCCGTGTTAATCTTATGGTAGTCCAAGGCGCCTTGTATTTCAATTTTCTCCTTGGGAGAGACTATGTCTATGCAATGAAAGTTGTTGTTTCCACACTCTTTCAAGTGATGGCTTTCCCTCACAATGGAAACATTATGACTGTTGACCAACTTTTCTTTGCTGGTCTGGATTTGAATACCAACCATATGACATCCTTCAATGTTCCTTATATAGAAGCGATATCTACCCCATCATGGGTTAATTATGTGGAAACGTGTCCCATGCATTCACTTACCGATAGAAAAGACCCTCTCTTTGTTTTCTCAACTTCTTTTGACCTAGATATGCTAAGTGACATGGTGAGCTTTTCAATGGGGACATTTGAACTTGATTTTCTTATTCTTATTGAGTCGCTTAACATGTGTTCATTCCATAGAACTGTTCTTCCTTCTGATGAAGACCTCTTGGAAGCCATGATCGAGGTGTGTCCCTTGGCATGCATTCCTTCTAGAGAAATGTCCTCTTGGAATCCATGATAAGGCCCTATGAGCATACTTCCTTTTATTATGACAAGCTCATTAAAAAATTAAATAAGGTCTTAGCATAGCTATTTTTTATTGAAGATTGCATAAAAATGAAACTAGCCTATGAGACTTGTGAGCGTAGTTCTTTTTCTTTTGTAAAGCTCATTAAAAAATGAAACAAATCCCCCTCTAATTGATTCGAGTCTTTGACTAGATCTCGTAAATGTTAAGTCTAGTCTTTCATATGATCTCGTAAATTAACCCTCATTTGATCTTCCTATTATTAACTAGTAGTATACTTAGGTAGATCAAATGAATATTGGGGGGCATGTGCCCCTACAGTTTATGCTTGGGGGGAATTAAAACTTATCTAATGCATAATTTCCTCTTTGTCTCAAGCTTGTGTAAAAATGAAACAAACCTATCTCAAGCATAGTTTTTCTTTGTTTCAAGCTTGTGTAAAAATGAAACCACTTTCAAGCACAATTTTTCTCTATTTCAAGCTTATGTAAAAAAGAAACCATTGTCAAGTATAGTTTTCACATGTTTTAAGCTTGTCTAAAAATGAAACCACTCTCAAGCATCTTTTTCCTTTGTTTCAAGCTTGTGTAAAAATGAAATCAATCTTACTTTATCCTTGTGATTGCCACTTTTTATCAGCCTATTTCTGTCAGATGAGCCTTGATTTTTTCTTCCATCTGTTGTAACATTATTTTGCATTTTACATTTATATGTCCAAAAATGAAAAGGAGTGAAAAAGAAAGAAAGAAAAATAAAAATATATATAAAGAAAACATGAAAAGGGATAAAAAAATGAAAATATTGAGAAAAAAAAGGAAATGAAATCCATAGAAAAAAATAATTTTAGCGATGCACATTTAAATGTTGCTATCACATTCAGAAATATTAATTTTTTTGCTAAGTTAAAACTTAGGATACTTGATTTTGATGTTTTAATTGCATTTTATAAAGTTAGGATATGATAAAATAATCTTGTCGCATGCAAATAAAGTATGTGTTGGAAGAAACAATTATGATTCATTCCATCGTGATCAATAGTAGATGAACATTTTCGCCCCCCCTCCCCTCCCCCACACTCCCAACGGTTAACATGAGGGGGGGTGGGGCCGAAAAGTGGTCTCCGCCCAAACTGCTGAAGCATACGTGGCAATACCATAAACTACTTACACCCCCCCATGAAAAACTGCTTATGATCCCGCCAATGATTATATCCTCTGCCAACCATCTTCTGCCAAGTGTCATTTCTACCACCACACAACCATTACGTCCTACCACTCAAATCTTGGCACCCATCCTGCCACATCATAATCCTTCCACGTCACCTACATGTTATCATTTGAAATCTCCCATGAGATCTTATGAACGTTACAACATTTATTCCTTCCATATACCTATTTTCATTAATTATGCCCCCGCTCCAAAGATGTTTGATTGGTCATTATGCACTTGATTCACCTAGTTATATAAAACCCTATAATGTCAATTATTCAGTTCCTTTGCTAGCTATCTGATTCTACAAAACAAAGAAATTCTCTATCGGCCACTGTCAGCATTCAAAAGAAATTCTCCCAGCGTACACTCGACAACTTTCGCAAGTAACCCTGTGCTTAAAAGTTTCTTATATTTATAGATTTATTTTGTTAGATTTTTTCGTCCAAAGCTTCTTAGCATTTTCCTTCTATACATGATTCTCATCTTCAACAATGTTGAACCGAAAGGGAAAGGGAGAGGCCATAGAGAACAATCCCCTTATTCCTCCAGTCATGGATTTTGACAAAGCCCCTTTCGTAAACACCCATCATAAAATCATAGAAACCATTTCAGAATTTGACCTTTATGAGCTACACAATTGGGCCAAGAAAACGTGTCTAGACAAGAGTGATGAATTAAACATTTCGGAATCCTTTCTCCCATAGTTCATCTCCCCCTAGACTCATTTCTTCCCATAATTATTTTTCTGGTGTCATTTTAGGTATTTACCTAGTCAAAGGTCTGTTATTTCCCAAAGTAATGAAGTTATCTTCTATGTTTCTCCTGAAATCATTTGACAAACGTTACAAATTAAATGTGAGCCTTCCCATCACCCTTTTTCTGTTGAAATATTAATGGAATTGTATAACACACTCACTTTCGCTCAAAGAGCCCACATATTTGAAAATTTTCTTCTTGAGAATGTTGAGTTGCCTTGGACTAGTCTCCCATATCCAACTTCTATCTTTCCTGATATGTCCAAGAAATTCATTTCCATGGTAACTTGATTGCTTGGATACTATACTTACCAATTGGTAGATGAGATAGTATTAGGAGTTTTGTCCACTTTTTCACTTGATGAACAACCCTCTCTACTTGTCAACTACAGTGAATTTTTAGCCAATGAAATCCATGAGCAGTTGGTTAATTACAAATAAGAAGGTGTTTTCAAATACTAGCCAGTCATAGTTTATCTTATGTTATATTATCATGCAGATAAATTCAAATTCCCTTTACAGAAAACTAATAGTGAAGGTAATCCTTGGTCAGTTATTCACTAGAATTCTCTGGTTAGAAATAACTCAGAGGAGTATTCCTATACAGATTTTGTTGACAACTTCTCCTACAGCATCCTGCAGAGCTAGAGTTGTTTAATGAGAAAGGGATGGAGGCTTACTTGGGACACCGACCTTGTCCCTCTAAGATTTAGAAGCTCTAACATTGAGGTATGTTGAGAGGGGTTTGAAAGATTCTAATTCATGTGCATTCTTAGATATGTTAACAAGATATTGAAATCTTTCATTTAGAAATTTCCATTCAAGTTCATCTTCTAAAAATTTAAAATAGTAATGACGGAAATGATCATAAAAGTGAGCAATAGATTTGTTAGGTGCTTTTTTGCAATTTTAAAATTTTGTAACGAAGTGATTTATCATCATAAAATATGAAATCACAACCTAATTCTCTGATCATCTAGTTGAAAGAGTGTATAGAGGTTGTCTGAAATGTGTGACACCATTTCTTAATGCACCCTTCGAATGTGTAAGTGAACAACCCACAGGAAATGTATTCCAAGGAGACTTCATTCCTATCACAGAAACCCAAAAAGGAAATTGAATGGATTAACAAGGATTTTCCACTTTCGCCATCAAATTTGAGTTGCGACAATTCATCTGTAACATCCACTAGCACATTTAAATAATGAGTGCGAGAAAAACATGTTAGGGTTGAGATTGTGCTATAAGACATGCATGATGTGAAAAAATTCAAAATAGAATTCAAGGGCTAAACTTGTCATCTAGTTGTCCTTCTAGCACCAGAAATTTTGATGGTGCTAGACCCGCCAAAATTTAGGGGATCTCCCCGGTAAGAAGTTCCAACTACATCTCATATCATTTGGAGTAGTAGTCCCAACAGTGGGACTACTACAATAACAACATATGCATGAAGGCGTGTTGGCTTAGTTACTATTATTATAAGTGAAATTTCCATCCATACATATGCCATTGAAAACCACTAGCCCCAATAGTGGAACATTACAATTAGTAACACCTACTCCACTAAAGAAGTATACTCAATCTACATTGTGGAAAAGCTAAGGCTCGTCACAATACTCCCAAGCCTTTTCTAAGCCTAATCCTAGTCAAAATCTTGGCTCTCAAAAGCCTCATCTATGAGTTATGAGGTTTCTATTTATAAGAAAGGGTGGGGTGTCCCTTGACATTCCCCTTTGTGATTCTTTCACTACCCTCATGACTCTTCAACTTCTTTACAAATAACTCATTACATTACATAGTGACTGTTCACATTCCACTAATGACACTTAGAATTTCACTTACAACATATTTAAAAATAATATACATTTTCCACATGTACCCATGTGAGACAAAATAGGCTATAGACTACCTAACAAGACAAAAAACTACGACTAAAAGGTTTGGGGAAATACCAAATCGAAAACCTCCACTTGATGCTTCTCGGTGACGTATTGATACCAATCTTAGTATTGTTTTATCATGTCCCCAAACTTCTTGATGGTATATTTCTCATCGCGGACTCTTGCCTACATAGCTTCTAGGTATATGGTCTTGTATTCTTTGTCCAACTCATCCTGAAGCATTTGCAACATGGTATTGACCATGACACGACCACCAATGTAATTTTGCATGTTTTGTGTGCTCAGCTCCAAGTTATCACTGGTGGCCTCTCGCCTTAGCTTCTCCATGTACCTGTCGATCTCTAGCTGAAATTGGTTCTTGTGCTTAGCTTCGGTGAGGAAACATATTGATGGGATCTTATATGTTCTTACCATGATTTCTAAATTCTTATAGCACTGTGCATATGAGACATATATGCTGCTGACGAACGAGGTGAGGTGCTCAAAATTCTGGATCAACCTATGGATCCTTACTTTGTCTAGCTCTGTCTACAAATTCATCATATTTGGAAAGTGAAGCGGGGCTCCCTTGTACCTCATTGTCCATTCTTGCACATGGGTGATGGCATCATGCATGTCCTTAAGAGTTTGGACAACCTTTTTGCTTCATTGTTAAAAGCCATATAGATGAAAAAACGACTTATGCATGGTGACAAATCCATCATAGGTTTTCCGCATGGTGGCCTTAGGAATTGATACTTCAGCAAGTATCACTTTCCTCATCTCTTCCATTACAGAACCTACCAATTGTTCTGCCTTCTTCCTGGCCGCTTGCAAGTTCTTTGCTATTTTTTCATTCTCATCTAATAGGAACTTTACATTTGAGCTCGTGGCTCCTGCATAAGCCAAAGTGGCATCGGCCATGGTAACTTGATGCTTTCTAACATTTAACACTATCACCCTTTCCTTCATAAGTGCAGGTGATGTGTGATCATCCAAGAAATTCTTTTTCTACACTTGTACAATCTTCTTCTACAACTTGTCAAATGATATATTGCACGCATCCATCATCGAATCATCATTAAGGAGAGCATCCTCTCCTTTCTCGCTTGTGACTGGTTCTAATACTGGAGATGGTGGAGACTAAGGGGTGACCTTGGGTACTTTCGGCATGAGGTCAGTGTCTTAGTCCTATGGTTCCTGCCCCAAATCCATGTCCATTAATTCAATCAGTTGCTTAATCTATTAAGAAAGATCCTAATCCTGCATCTGCTCACCCTCTTCTTAAACTATTGGTTGTTCTGACTCCTCAACCTGTATGGGCACAGTTTGCTCTGTCATCGCACTTGAGCTTTCTCCTTCTTCTTGTTTTTACTTCTCTTCCCTCTTTCTCCTTCTTATCGCTTGCTTTTCCTTCAACCTCTTCCTTGTTTCCTACAACTTCCTTTCTACTTCCTCTAGCCTTTGCTTTTCTTTCTTCCTTCTCTCTTCCCTCTTTATGTGTTGTTGTCTCTTTGCCTCCACTACCAAAGCTTCTTTCTCAATGATAGGATTTTCTTTGAACTTGTAGCTTTGCTCATCCTCTGGGTTCTCGACAATCTTCCTCTTACTCTTGTCCTGTGCTATTTTGTTGCTTATTTTTGTTGTTGTTGTTGTTTTTTCTCGTGGTTCTATTACCTACAGATCAACTTTCCATGTTTTGGCTATAATCACTTATTCATTGAGCTTGGAGGAGTTATAACAGTACCTCCTAGGGTTGTCCTTTGCCCAATGAAATGTCTCGTGGATCCATGGATAGTACACCTTCACACAATGGTTCTTAAAAATAGCATGGGGATCATATAGATTGTAGTCCTTGATGCCATACTCGAACTTCACTATCTCCTTAGCTTTGGCATCTTCATCCTTCAAGTTATTAATCTCATACAATCCAATCCACAAAGGAAGAGCATTCCATGGTGCATTTTTCTTCTTGTGCAGTCCTGCTGATAACCCTATGGAGATGTGATATGAGACCTCTTGCATGACCAACTTGTTCGTGGCATACCTTAGTAGACCATGCGTAGGTTTCTCTCCACCAAACATCTTGATGAAGGTGCCACTGGCTGAGGCATACCGATCTGCAATGTTAATTATCATCTCCATCACTTCTTGGGACATGCAAGGTGGATCTTGAATCAAAGATCAACCTGTACACTGGGATAATGAAATGGTCAATCAACCTTGTCATAAATCTTCACTAGATGTAGTCGGAAAGAAACTTGCAATAAATGTTTACGATAGTCTCCATCGGTTTCCATGTCCAACCCATGCCAGGAAACTAATGTTGGGCACACATTTCATCAAGTAAATACGTGGACATGTATAATCGGGCTTCCTCCTCCTTGGGTAGATTCCGGGCATTAGTCACATGTACTTTCAAATGAAGAGCCAACAGATTCGACTAGTTGAATGGCCTTCCATCATTCACCAACTATTCCAACACAACTAACCAATTTTCCGCAAAGATATCTGTGCTCTCTTGACCATATAATCAACATGAAAAGATGATAAAGAATCGATAGGCCTTTTTGAGTGACTTAGTCTTGTATACATGATTAGGTGTTGCTATAAACTTCGACGACTATTTCACCTAGCTCTTTATAATATCTTTCATGTTCACAAAGATGTGGGTGGCATAAAAAAGCGCATCTATGCGGTTCACCGGCTGAGGTAAATGATACATCTGTTGACAGTTCTTCGCCCTGAAGTTGGCAATCTATATACGACTGGCACTGCTCAATGTCATAGTCTCTGGATATGTGTGTGAGATAATCCAATAGATGATGTCCACACGTGGGAAGGCAGAGTACCTGCATGCAACCTTATGTAAGCCTAGCTGGTGGACATTGATATAAACTTGTTGATCCTCTAGATCTTCTTTGAATTCCCCTGCAAAGATATCCTTGATTTCCTGCCATGTTAACTCCACGCCTTTCTCAATGAACAACTAAGTGTTTGCATAAACTGGAAAATTCATTGGCACTTGCTCAACTGCTTCCCCTGTGATACTCTCAATAGTATCCTTTCATGCAACTCCGTTGGAAGCCATATTACCTATAATTGCTGGAGAGTTTCTCAACAAATCCTGTACCTAGAGAAAAAGAGGACACTCATGGCATGAAAAAGTTAGCTTCAAACAAAAAACACTTCAAGAATAGACCAAACAACAAACTGGGCTAATTAACTTCCAACTGGAATTGCACATTGCACAATCCTAGTAGTTAGTGGGGAGGTCTGGGTGACTGGAACTATGCAATACATAGTTCAGTCTGGGAACAAACCAGGAGAGATTGTGCATTACGCAGTCTCAGTGGCCAAGCCTTGGGGCTGGCTCCTGGAATTGCGTAGTGCATAGTTGAAGCACATCCTAGGAAACCTCTACGCAATTCCAAAAGCCAAAGTCGAGGCCTTAAGCTCCAGAAATATGCAATGCATGCTTGGGAAGAGGATATTTGGGCAAAGGAAGCCCAAATCTGCCCAATGGAAGTAAGAATCGAATAGATATTAAGGATTTAAATATGTTGAGTGTAGATCTAAGTGAATCATAATGCATGTGAGTGAAACAAGTGCAGGAATCAATCAAATAGAGGAAAATTAAGCATGTGGAGAGAGTCGACGCAAGAACAACTGTTAGTGCAAAAAGTGGGTAATGTATGCAATGCTTGGGAAAGGCGATGATAAACTTAAAAAAACACTTCTACAAGTTAAAAAAATTTGAAACGCCAACGGTCGTTCAACAAAATGAGTGAAACAACACTCTCACAAGATAAACAAACAAAAGCGACAAAAAATAACAAAAGACTAGAAAAGCAAGACTTACCCGAAAAAGCAACAACGATTGCACCGGAGGTTCCTTGACTTCCTTGGGAATACCAGAGATCCAAGATCGAATTTGAAAATGAGCTCTGGTAGCATCCATTAAATAAATTTGGATGATTTACAATTTATGTCGCGAAGGCCAAAAATCAAGGGAAAAGCGACACTTGGCAGTAGTAATTTCCCTATTTTCTAATCATTTTTTTTCAATTTTTTTCTTCGTTTTTTTTCTTCGGGAAAGGCTGCCATGCATTGCCCTGAGAGATTGCGCAATTTCAGGAAGGACTGGGCAACTTTCTGGCTCATGCACTAGACAACTTATGAGAAAGAACCTTTTGCATAATTTATGGGCTAAGTGGCTCTGGGTTGCCTATCATGCTCTATGTAGTTTCCTAGCTGAAGGCAGGTTGTTAGTTGGCTCTATGTAATTTTGGAGCTAAAGGTTCACTGTCAGCTTGGATTGCACAATTCCCGAGAGCAAGGCTAGTTTCCATCAAGGATTGCGCAGTTCACTAAGGCAAGCCTACATTCAAGTTGAAACCAGGTCAAGAGATCATCTTGTGGGTTAGTAAGTAAAGCAAGTGAGAAAACACAAGCCAAAATGCAAAAGATAAATCTCAATCAAAGGACAAGTACTTGGGTCAGTGTGAGATAAGTTGTTGTGATTTAGGAGGGAGGCTCCAAAACGCAGCATAGGCAAAATTTTGTAGGGTGGTTGTAACCGCTACAACAGAACATTAACAATAACCAAGACTAAAGTCTAACAATCATAATCTCTTGAAAGCACATCATAAGAGCACATGAGATCCATAAGTAGGAATATGTATATTTTTTTGTCATTAAAACTATATTTACCCACTCATATCATAAGTATGCATCACATAGATCATATTCTCCATTTAGCACGCAAGAACATAAATATACACATTTCATAAATCATTGTTTCTTTCTCATTAAAATATTTACATTACAGAGATCAATTCCACAAGGTATTTTATCTAATTAATGATGAAATTCTTCCTACAATTGATGAAGGGTGAGTCATGTTCTAGCCCCCCATAAGCTCAATTTCACTTCAATCTTTCTTGCAGCTAGCGACCCCTGAGGGAGGCCTTGAAGCCATTATGGAAGTCCTCACTAAAAAATACAAGGTGAAGTCATGAAGGTCGTTCTCCTTGTTTAAGTAAAACCTATTAATTCTTATTGTTTGTATGATTGTCTCTGTGCTTTGGTCTCACACCACCAATGTTGGTATTATTTCTCCATGACTCCTCTCTTGTCTCCTCTTATCCACAAGTGCTCCTTTCATCTTCTTGCACACACTTACAAGTTCTCTCTCCTTTACCTTCTTCTTTTTAGAGTTTCTTCCTTTATATATTTTCCTTCTAAGGCTATCAATCAAGGTCAAATTAGAAGTTTATGATTAGACTCCATAATATTCTTGTGGCCCACTTCCCATACCTTATGTAAGATAGCTGAGGTACAAATCCACTTCATCTGTACATGTGGAAGTTACTGCCAGAACTTCCCATTAGATATTTTTCTTGGGAAAATTAATGATCTTAAATCTTATGAGTATCGGCTCAACCAAATAGAATATTGGCAAGGAACAATTCTCCAAATCCCTCTTGCTAGGTTCCTTTCTCCTCATGGTTTCTTGTGATCTATATCAAGGCTTCACATATTCATCAATTGTTATTTTAATATAATTAAAATTATTATGGGCCTTTTAGTCTATTTTTATTTACTTTCCCATAAAAACATCATTAACATAATCAATTACAATTACAATATATGTTGGGAATCAAAGGAAAGGGTGTTACACTCAAGATTTTATATTTCATCAACAATTTCTTCTTAATTTTCAAAGTCGTTGATATTCCTATACCACTAAATATAAATTCAAAATACTAAACTCTTCTTAAATGACACAACTTAAACCATCACACACCTAATAATGGATTATGGAATGGCCTCATTGTTCGTAGTCCTTATAGAAAACCTATAACATTCCTTTGTATGCTCCTTCACTAACATATTTAACTTCTTCAAGTTCCACGGTCTTTTCAACATATTCAAACCATAATCCACAAGAAAAATTTTCTTTTTCAACTTTGATCCTAGGTTTTAATCTTCTCTTTGCCACTACTCTTGCTATTCAACTACAACTTAAGCATGATGTTTATTTTGTACAAGCAAATCTAACTTGCATAAGATCTCTAATATACTTAAATTCAAATAGATTTTCCATTTCTCGTGTCCAACCCATCATTTCTTAAGTTGCTTTTAAACTTTTCGAACTGACATGAGTATCAAGTTTAAGTTTACCTACAATATCTTTGACTACTATAGTCACTCTTTGTTTCACTATCTCTTACTTTATTGGTTCTTCTCTTACAACGTATAATTCATCTTCGTCATCATGTCCTACACCACATGGGAAAAACCTCTCCTTTGGGTTGTCTCCGTGGAATTCATTCTTTCCAACACTAACCTTACCATGACTACAAGGGAATCTCCATCTTTTACACCATTTGGTCTCTCAAATATTTCATGGCCTTATCCTATTTACACCATCGATCTAATTCTACTACGTGATTTCCCATAGTGAACTCTCTACCTCACCAACATTACAAAATAACTCATTAAGACCAACATCTCTCTCTAAACTCAACTTATTTAGATACCCTTTAATAAAAAAAAATATATACATACATATACATAGTAAAAATAACACACAAACAACAAATTAACTAATATGTATCCTCAACATGCCACAAAGAACAAACTCAATAGAAAGAACCGCACAATTATATAACCTCCCTATTACGCTAATAATAAATGTTGTCAAAAAGAACCACACAATTATACAACCTCCATATTAAGCTAATAATGAATACTCTCAAGCTTATTTACATTTATAGATCTTATAAATAAGTTTATAAGACACATTACCATCCAGATTACATAGACTAAATTAAATTACAAGGAGAAACCCTTTTTCTTTCTAACGTTTACAGCTATCATAGTTGTTCAAATTTAAAATATTTGTTGTTAAAATTTAAAATATTTGAAATTCCAAATATTGTATGAGAATTTAAAAAATTAAAAGTTACATATTAATTTTTTTCTAACGTTTAGGATTACATTTATGGGTTTGTTTATTTTGAAATAAGATTTTTATAATTTTAATTTAATTATCAATAATTATTAAGTGAATGGTAGAGATTTAACCTCTGAAATATTTACAAAATATTTAGTAACAATAAGACTAGTAAGTAAGATTATAACTTTATTATAACTTTAAAAATAATAAAAATTCACTAAATTATAACTTTATTTTAAATTATTATCATGAATTAGTAAATAATAATAAAATAATATATAAGTTAAATATCTCTAATCTAAAGAAAAATGGAAAAAAATTTCTTAACCATGGAGATTTACAAATCTCATATCTACAATTGACATTTAAGTTCTTACCACGTTACTAACACTTACTACATGATACATCTCATGTTAAAAAAAAAAAATAAAAATAAAAAAAATAAAAATAAAAATAAAAATCACTAATTATAACTTTATTTAAATTATTATTATGATTAGTAAATTATATTATATATTATATAATATATATTATATATATATATATAACTTACACATTTATACATCTAAAAAAATATGGAACAAATTTTTAACAGTGGAGATTTACTCTCACTTTACCATAAAGATTTTTAATTTGTAAATAAGTTTTGTTACAATATCATGAGCCAATATCAAAGAGATTTAGAACAACCAGTGAAGGAGTGCGTTGTTAAGGCGCTCGTAAGCAAAGGTCACCGGTTCTAGTCTTGCCGATACCAAAAAATCTAGCATGGTTTCCGCTGGTGTGGCTTAGGCCGGGTGTGATCCCCCGGTGACTTTGATGGCTTAGATGCCCCTGAGTTGTGACCTCTTAGTGACAGGGTAAGCGTGATTTTCAAGATTTCTCAGCGACACGATAACTTTGACGGCTTAGATGCCCCTGAGTTAAGCCCTTGAGTTGTGACCTCTCAGTGGCAGGCTAAGCATGATTTTCAAGATTTCTCAGCGACAAGATAAGCGGGTGACTTTGACGGCTTAGATGCCCCTGAGTTGTGACCTCTCAGTGACAGGGTAAGTGTGATTTTCAAGATTTCTCAGCGACACGATAACTTTGACGGCTTAGATGCCCTTGAGTTGTGACCTCTCAGTGACAGGGTAAGCGTGATTTTCAAGATTTCTCAGCGACACGATAAGCGTTAAGCGTGATTTTCAGGATTTCTCAGCGACAGGATAAGCGTGATTTTCAACATTCACCCACTTACCAATTAAAAAAAAAACAATATCATGAGCCAATACCATGGCTTATCAATACTACATGCATGGAAAACTATAACTCAGTTAATAGGACACATGTTCAAAAGACACTTGCTCATATAACATTTTTTTAATTAATCAATTTAATTAAAAAGACAAAAAATGCATAACTATTTTAGAGATAAATCTCAACTTTTGATTTGTGTATATTACTATGAATATTCTGACATATCAATAATACATGCACCAAAAACCATAACTCAGGGTAAGCATGATTTCAGCATTCACCCACTTACCAATTAAAAAAAAAAACAATATCATGAGCCACTACCATGGCTTAGCAATACTACATGCATGGAAAACCATAACTCAGTTAATAGGACACATGTTCAAAAGACACTTGCTCATATAACATTTTTTTAATTAATCAATTTAATTAAAAAGACAAAAAATGCATAACTATTTTAGAGATAAATCTCAACCTTTGATTTGTGTATATTACTATGAATATCCTGGCATATCAATAATACATGCACCAAAAACCTTAACTCAGTTAATAAGATACATGTTCAAAAGGCACTTGTTCATATAACATTTTTTTTAATTAATCAATTTAATTAAAAATAAAAAATGCATAATTATTTTAGAGATAAATCTCAACTTTTGTTTTATGTATACTACTATAAATATTTTTGAATATTTAATGGAAATTAAATCTCGAAAATTTACTTTAAAATAAACATATATGTTGAACGAATAACTTCTTATTATTTTAACACTTTCTCAATTACTTTTTATTATTTTAATATATCTATATATATATATACACACTTTTGAGTTACTTTTTCTTTTCTCTAATATATTTTTTGGTTAATATTTTAATGCTGACTCTAAATGAATGAATGGCTGTCAAAACTTACGTCACTTCATTTATTTGACTCTGTAGTTGCAAAAGCTCCTTTTTCATTGATGTTTACTCTGTTATGACATTCTTAGGTTCCATTAGGTTACGCAAACTGGTTAAATTTGCATGTGGCAAAAGTCATGGAATTGGAACGTTATTTAGGAAACCTCACTGCCGGCCATGTCAATGTGACGCCTATCAGCAGAAAAGATGGTGAAGATCCTAAAGGCTGTCCAATGTATTTGGGTACGTACACGTCTGAAAGTCACATCTGGAGAAGAGTTACCTAATTTTTAGCATGAGCATCTGAAGAATTGGACTCCACTGTCCAATCAGACGCGACAGTGCAGAGTTAGGTTCATGCACGGAACCTACGGACTGAACAAATTTGGAGAAGGGTGACCAGACTCAAAATAAAATAAATCTTCTTGATGTTAAGAGGTAGTGAACCTAGGGACTGAACAAATTTCGAGAAAGGTCACCACATTCAACTAAATCCTCCTGATGTAAAGCGGTACAGCATATTTTCCCAATTTTGTTGTCGACAGGATTCAAAAATATAGTAAAACCCTCACCCGTTAATGTCAAACTGTACCACATATTTTTGCAATTTTTGTTTGCGTCGCTCTAACTGTGGGCGAACATGTGCAGCCTTCATGATCTGATCCGAGAGTCATTTTTCGGTGCATACAGTCATCGGAGGCGCAGTCCATTTGGAGAAATTCCAGACTTAGAACAAAGAGTAGTATGTAAAAATGCATGATCTTTAGTTATTTCAAGAAGTGTGGCTAGGGCCGAGGTTTTTACCTTCTCCCAGACCAGCACCAATTGAAAGAAAATTTCTGTGGCTTCAACTCCATACAGGACAATTTCAGGATTCAGCTATGAACTCCGACGATTCTATTAATGTACCCCATCAGGAGTACCGCAAGCCGAGATATACCATGAATGTCAGAATCATGATATCGGCCTTAATAGTTCTTGTTCTAGTCGTGTCGCTCATCATTTTGCTGCAGATTTATGCTAGATGGATTTGGAGACAGCATGCCAGATTTTCCAGACGGAGATCAGCTTCCAGGCGTCGACGGTTTCATTTTACAGGACAGGAACCGGCGAGTCTGTGCAATGTGGAGTTGGATTCTGCGATGTTAGAGACTCTGCCCATGTTTCTCTATAAACGGCAGGATTTCATGGATGGTGTGGATTGCGCAGTATGCCTGTGCGAATTCAAGAAGAATGAGAAAGGCCGGCTTCTGCCCAATTGCAGGCATACTTTTTATGTTGACTGTATTGACATGTGGTTTCGTTCTCACTCCACATGTCCCGTTTGCAGAACCGGCGCCCAGCTCAAACAACCAGTTAAGGAATCCGTTGGATTGGAGCAAGGTTTCGGTCACACTCCATGACCATATGAATTAAAAGGGGAAACTGCGAGCTCTGGAGAAGAATACGATCTGCGAAATCCAACCAGTATATTTTCTTGGGAATCTTGGCACAAACAGATGAACGCAGAGATGGAGGGAACCTGGGGTGGATGACAATTATGTAAATGTATTAGAAAACCTGCACAGATGAATCTAGCTAGTAAAGGTCGAACACACAGCTTTGCAAAGCAAAAACATTAAAAGAAAATTGAAAGAAGAAAAGAATGATTCATTAGAAAATATGTTACAATGATCATTATATAGCATTACTGGGTGAAGATCCCAAGGTAATGAACTATAGTGGGTGAAGATTCCAAGGTAATGAACTATAGTGGTGATCAATGAGAAGACTCAACACCTACAACAAGTTCCGGAGATAACTAGTCAGTTGCGGAGTTAAAGAAGGAGCAAATCAAGGAGTAAGTCATGCAAAAAGAATCTTGCATGCAATCCCATGCTCTAACTAAGAGTCCGCA
Source organism: Pinus taeda (assembly GCA_000404065.3). Classification (NCBI taxonomy): domain Eukaryota; kingdom Viridiplantae; phylum Streptophyta; class Pinopsida; order Pinales; family Pinaceae; genus Pinus; species Pinus taeda. The sequence continues at coordinate 53,376 of APFE031436660.1, read as the reverse complement.
TGTAGATCTGTAGTAGTTGCATGTA
>APFE031436660.1:21953-32164 GCA_000404065.3 Pinus taeda | reverse complement strand
ACTTCTGGGAGATGATGTAATCAGCTGACCTTGTTCCTTTTGGCAGTGAAGCAACACTTTTAGGGACTTAGGAGCCCTCAATTTATGGACATTTATGATTGGGGTTGAAGTTCCCAAAAATTTCTATAACACCAATGGCTAGGCATACAATCCCTGCCTGGCTCTCTCATGTAATGGAGGTAGACAACATGTAATGGAGGTAGACAACACGCAGCTCGACCCTACAAAGGCATCAGAAACAACAGAAGGAATAGGTGATACACAACACATGGAAGAAGAACCAGAAAGCATAGATATTGGGGATTTGGATATTGTTGGTCTAGAGCAGGCATGCAAAACAAAAATTTATGACAAAATTCCAGAGAGATAGCTGGAGAATTTGGAAGTAATTCTCTCCAGGGCTCAAAGGCAAAAATCACTAGGTATTCAAACTGGAAGCATCTGGGACGAGAAAAACATCAACAAAGATAACAAAAAGAGAGGAAGAAAAATGGATCTCCAACGCACCATACACATTGGAGAAATGCTAGTGGAGTCATGAAGGTACTCCAAGCTCACAAAGTATTACAACTCTCTTCCCAACCTTCCATCATGAAGCTAATATCATGGAACATCAGAGGGCTCAATGGCCCTAGGAAATGTAGACTGATTAAAAACAAGATAAAGCAAGAAAAGCCCCAAATTCTCTTTTTGCAGGAAACTAAATGCAACTCCATCTCTTTTGACCGAATTGCGGCAAAAGCTTGGCCAGGTAGTCAAGTAGCAGTAGTATATGCCTTAGGAGCCTCAGCAGGCTTGGCAATCATATGGGATCCTCGTACCATTGAGCTCAACAACATACATGCTAACAAGCATTTCCTTCAAGAAACTTTCCATATTACAGGAACCAATATACATGATCTCTTAACTAATGTATATTTTCCCCAGGAGGCTATGCATAAGGTAGAACTTTTGAATACCCTTTCCTCAATCAATGCTGATAGGTCTCATCCACTCTGGATCAATGGGGGTGACTTCAACATGATAACCAAAATGGAGGAAAAGCGAGGAGGAAGGAACAAGCTGGATAAGGAAGGTAATTATCTAAAAGAATACATTCAAAGTAATTGGCTTATTGACATGCCATTCAACAATGGACTTTATACCTGGAATAATAAAAGAGCAGGTTCCCAATAAATTGCGTCTCGCCTAGACAGATTCTTAATCTCTGACAACGCAATCCACTTAGGAGGAGACCTCTCAGCTTCAATACTGCCATTCTCATGTTCAGACCACTGGCCAATCTCTCTTCAATGGTCTCAACCAGGTAATACAAGCCGAAAGCCTTTTTGATTCGAAGCTTTTTGGATGACACATCCGGACTTCGTTAATCTAGTAAGTTCAGAATGGACCAACTTTACTCCACCAAAGGGTACAAAAATGTTCCAATTTCAGCAGAAGCTTAAATACCTCAAGAGTAAAATAAAGCAATGGAACCATTCTTCATTTGATAACATTTTCCAGGCTCAAATAGCACTCGACCAAGACATGAAATGGCTGCAACAACGGATCATCATAGAGGGTAGAATAGAGGAATATTCAGAACATGAAAAGTCTCTTGAAGCACATATCTCAGAAAGGGCCAAACAAGAAGAAACACTCTGGAGGCAAAAATCAAGAATCAGGTGGCTAAATGAAGGGGAAAAAATACAAAATTTTTTCAAAGAACCACTATACAATGCAAAATGAATAACAATATCACTTAGATACAAAATGAGCAGGGGATAAGAGTGGAAAAATATGAAGAAATTGAACTTGAACTTCTCAAATACTTTAAGAAAGCCCATCAAGAACCACAAGTCGATAGAATGCAAGCTATACGAAAAATAACAAGGAACATCCCCAAACTCATCACAGAGGAGCACAACCAACTTTTACTCAAGGCAATCGACTTACAGGAAGTAGAAAATGTAGTACATTAATTGAAAGAGGGAAAGGAATCGGGTCCTGATGGGTTCACTTCCAACTTCTTCCATAATTTTTGGGAATTAATTAAAATGGAAGTCTGGCAGGTTGTGGAGGAATCGAGAACGTTGAGATGAATGCTACTGGCTATGAATGCCACATTCATAGCGCTTATCCCAAAGGAGGCTCAATCTAATACCCCTGACAAATATCGGCCCATTTCCCTGTGCAATGTCATGTACAAGATTGTTTCAAAAATTGTAGCCTCAAGACTCAAACTACTATTACCATTTCTCATATCGCTGGAGCAGTCTAGATATGTAGAACGCAGGCAAATTACGGATGGAATAATCCTAACTCATGAAATCATCCATTCCCTGAAGAACTCCAAGAGATCAGGTATGCTCCTTAAAATCGACCTCTCAAAAGCCTTTGATAGCTTAAGTTGGGTATATATTTAGAAAATCCTAATAGCTTTTGGTTTCTCCATAACTTGGACTCGCTGGGTCATGAGTCTCATCTCTTCCTCTTTCTTCTCAATCTTGATCAATGGAATCCCCTCTTCACTTTCCAGCCATCCTGGGGAATCAAATAGGGATACCCTCTCTCCCCTTTCCTCCTTGTGTTAATGGCATAAGGTTTAGGATGAAAGCTACTCTGTCTTCCCAGAAAATCAGAGGCCTGTCATTTCCTAACACTCTTGCCTTCACACATCAAAAATTTGTGGATGACAATATGCTATTCGGTCACCCTTAAGTCCAGGAATCTCATCACTTCAATTCTATATTTTTGGATTTTTTGGATGCCTCATGGGCGAAAATAAATAAAGCCAAATCTCAGTTATTCTTTTTCGATACTCCTGCTATCACCCGAGCCTCTATAGCTCGAATCCTTGGATTCTCAATTGCCTCTCTCCCTTCCAAGTATCTTGGTGCCCCTTTGACTGACTCTGCTCTAAAACACTCCTCACGGAGGCTTCTCTTAGAAAAGTTGGAGGCGTGCCTATCCTCCTGGACTCATAGGGCCCTCAATATGACCAGTCGTCTCGTCCTAATCAAGGCAGTTCTCCAATCCATGTCGTTGTATCTCTTCTCGATCCTAGCTGCATCCAAATGGGTTCTCAAAGATATCAGATGTATTCAGAGATCCTTCCTGTGGGGAAATACTGAAAAAAAATGCAAATGGGCTCTAGTCAAATGGGACACAATTTTCCTTACAAAGTCTGTAGGAGGAACAGGCTTGCATGATCCTTTTCAAAACAACATAGTTATGGGTGCCCGCATTTGGTGGAAATGGCTCACTATGGTGTCCACCCCCTGGGCCAACATTTGGACTGCAAGGTATGCTAATAGTCATCCCACAGAAGAAATAATATGAATTTTAGAGGTCAGCCCAGGCTCACTGATATGGAATGTGGCCAAGCAGCATAAGCTCTTAATACATCAACATAGCTTCTGGGAAGTTAAGAACGGAAATACGGTAAGGTTTTGGGATGACTCATGGCAGCAACAACCCAAATTAAAGGACTTAATATTAACTCATCAAATCCAGGAACAAGAATTGCAAACATCGGGCATAGTCAAGCACTTTTGGCTACCATTCATAATGCAGGGGAACAAGCAATGGTGTAGCACAGATTACATATTAAGACAGGGAATAGAATTAGCAAAACAGACTCTAGGAATTTAACTAACAAAGAGAAGAATACAATATTTAGAGGAAATGGATGTTCTTAGATGGGGCTATGAGGAAAAAGGCACCTACACTACAAGGGAGGCATATCACATCATTATGAAGGATCACACTGTTAAGGATCCTCTCTGGAATAAAATATGGGACCCCAAACTTTGGCCGAAAATCTCCAGCTTTCTATGGCTCTTATGTCACAACAAAATCCTAACATTGGACAACCTTAGGAAGAGAAGCTTCCATGGCCCCTCCTTCTGTCCCAACTGTAAGAAAGAAGAGGAAACCACTCAGCATATTATGGAATCCTGCCCACTAGCACACAAGCTCTGGGAAAAGGTCAGCTTTAGATGCCAAAAGGATGGATGAACACAAGGTGATATTATCTCTACGGTTCACAATTGGGCACGAAACCCATTCAAAAGTAAGCTTTTAAACTTCTTATGGAAGTTAATACCGGGGTTTCTCATGTGGACAATCTGGAAGGAAAGAAATCGACGTATCTTCAAGGATCAATCTATGCCCTTGGAATCTCTTTGGGACACAATATGTTAGAATATCAGGGAAACTTTACTTCTTCAAACTTGGTATGAGGCGGAATTTCCTTCCCTCCCACAGGAACAAACCATATGGACAAACTAGAATCTACAGTGGAATCAAGTAATGATAATCAAAGGAAAAACTCAAGCAAAAAGAAGTACACAAAATAAGTGGACTCCTCCTCCCCGTCACATATACCGGCTAAATTTTGATGGAGCCTCGAAAGGGAATCTAGGAAAGGATAGATTTGGAGGAATAATCAGAGATCATAAAGGTAATCCTTGTCTAATCTACCTCGGCTCAAATGGATGTGATACTAACAACTCAGTAGAGTTATAAGGATTATGGCAGGGCCTTATTTTAGCCCATAAACATGGGCTGTTCTCGCTGGTTATAGAAGGAGACTCACAGATCCTTATAAATATGGTCACCAAAATCTTGCAGGGAACACCCTCAAGTAAAGTGAGCAATAGCTAGAGAATGGCGAGTCGATTAAAACTCATTGAAATCTGGCTCTCCTCCCATAGGGCAATCAATCTCAAGCACATATGACGGGAGGGAAACAAAGTAGCTAACCTACTGGCGAATATAGGAGTAGAAAGCGGAAAGGATCTACATACAGGTACGCTCTCTATTAGAGTTGGTCTTGTCAGTCCTCCATCAGAGATCAAAACTATTTCTGCATTTCATTTTTAGGAGTCTCGCTCCATTCACTCAGCTACATTCTGCTAGCGACATGCCATAATCTGAAGGAAAGGTCTTGTCAGTCATTTCCCCTCATGTCTGGCACCTGCTGGCTTAGGTCTTTTCATCAATGTTCACTAAAGTCCATGATTGTCAATGTTAGATATTTTAATGAACAGGAGTCATTTTCAGTCATTAAGTCCAGGGATTAGATAAATTGGTCTTCAAGCATGTCCAATAAAGCCATGTAGGCCAGAGGGAGGCCCTTACAAAGTTATGATTTAAAGGTTTTCATCGTCATGTTGACATATTACGACTGTTCTTCAAAACTCTGTTTTGAAGAAAAGTCAAACGTTGTGTCATTTGTGATAATTTTAAAAAACGTTTCTAGTTGATCTCTTCAAGCACAGTCATGGTTTCCTTGGCCAAATGCCATGTCATGCAACCCCTGCAAAAGGTGCCAAAAATTTCATCAGTTTAGCTAAAAAATTCAAAGGGAAAAGTGAAATACAAAGTCGAATTAAATCAGGAAAAAGTGCCAAAGTAAAACGTTATCAAAGTGGGTTTTGAAGAAACAAAAATCAAAACCATGACTCCAAAGGTCTTTATATAGAATTTCGACAAGGAACAATGTCATTTTTCACACCAAGGATAGAGAGAAAGCATTTCAAAGTGATAGTGAGAGCAAGCACGTGTTTTGAGTGAGGTTGGAGGTGTTTTCACAGGTGTGGCGCACAGGCAGAGGGGTGTGACGCACAGAGGGAGCGCGGCACACTGGGCGCTACCACATAATGTTAAAATAACACGGGCGTGGTGCACACAAACGGCGCGACGCACTGGGCATGCTGCGCGGTGCACACCCATAAAGGCTCGGTTTGGCTCCAAATTGCAATAAATTGCCTTGAAACCCTTGAAATTGCTAGGTAGGGTAGACATCTTGGTTGCTCATCAAATTTTGTGAATATGATGATGGTTTATGGCCGTTTATAGTTGCAATAAAAACTCCTAAACCCTACCACTTGAAATCATCAAAACCATTTCTCTTAGGGTTTCAAATTTGTTTTTTTGATGCCAAGGTTCCTCCTCCCTTTCACCTTTCATTTTTCCCCTTCTTTCCATTGTTCCTTCCCCCTATTCCATTTTTCCCATATTTCCCTACCCCAAAACGTTACTAAACTCCTATCCCCTCCACTCATTTGTCAAATGTAAAACCCCAAAATCCTACCCTATAAAATCCCCAAACCCCCTACATGTCCCAAAAAAAATTTTCTACCCATAATCCCTAATCCCATCATATTATTCCCCTTCCTAACAGTCCCTTTTGCATTGTTCCCCTTGGTGGCAGAATTCATAACAACACATAGTTTCATACATCATCAAAGGGTAGTCCAAGAACAATCCATATACAATAGTCATGGCATCTGAGCATTCATCGGAGTGTGAAATGGAAACCCAGAGTGTTTCATCCTCGGAAGAATAGGCTCCCCGGAGACATCATAAAAGTGGCAGACATGTTAGGGATGAACCAACCACCCTTATAGAATTGCAGGCCTGCCCTCTTGCTATGTCATGTTTCTAGCATCTGTCATGTTTTGAGTTTTGTCAAAAGGTCGCTAGTGTTCAAGTTCATCATGAGTTGGCCCATCTTTTTGTGCTTCACTTGCATGGAGATCATGCTATCTTAGCCGGGGTCACCTTCACACTGACACCTGAAATTGTCTCATTAGCAACCGGCATGTTGAACGCTGGAGAACCATGGCACAAGAAACAGAAGGTTGATAGGCAGCATTATGAGCCATATATTAAGGCCAGTTTCTTGAGGCAGCTCAAAAGAGTCTTTCCATTTCGATATCTAAAAGATGAATATGCTCCACTAATGAAGTTGATCATGAAATATTTCAGCTGTGAGGGGAGGTTCTCTCGTTTATATGCCTATCACATCAGGTTTGCTCATGCATTTTACCAGGGTATGGATGATGAACATCCCATATTTCATTTGCAGGAACATAGAGAGGATGAACACCTTCATGCAGCACAAAACCCCTCAACAACAACTTAACAGTGTTTATCATTTTGCTCTTATTAAGATTTTGGTGGATAATCAGCTGGGATTACAGGGCATTACTTGGGATGATTTCATCTCCCATGACCTCTTCAGCACTTCACAGGTATTGTCAAAGGTTGAACATGATATAGGTGGTCCTTCTCATTAGTATGAGCACCATGAGACCGCTACTATGCCGGTATTCATCACCTATCAGAGAGGTAGTAGACATTTGTTCGCAACAACAAAGCGAGTGTTATCTCCACCCGAGGTGGAAGGGGCCTCGCTTCCGACATCGAAAACATAGGTACAGGATGAGGGGCCATCAGGTGAACGAGAGGCCAACTTCATCCTCATTCATGATGATGATACAGATGTGGAGAGTGCCAAACTTAAGAGGACCATCCAGGAGCAGAAAACGAAGATCCAAGACTTGTCTCTCAATTTGGAGAGGGCTAAGTGGATTATAAAGTACTTGGAGCAGAGGAATAAACAGCTTGAAGACCAGCAGGAGATCATGGAGCTGCAAAACATCTGCAAGAATCGCCAATTTGCGCAACATAGGAGGATTGAGCTCACTCCATTAGAGCAAGAGATAAACAATGACCGAGAGTCTTGGCCCGAGCGGATCAACATCCACCTTGAGAGACTGCTAGAGAAGGCCGACAAGGACAAAACATTATTGAGGCATACGGTTTATCACTACAGGGAACGGAACATGAGTTCAAAGGCTCGGATAAGGAATTTGAAGGCGAAATTGACGAGAGCGACAAAAAGAAAAAAGAGGCAAAAAGAGCAACATCGGCTCCGAATCTTGGCTAAAGCCTCTGTGGCCCAGCATAGCACTTCATAGAGTACCTCCAGCCCAAATTTCAAAAAATTTGGGGCAATTTTGGTCATTTGACAAATTTTTGTGCACAAAACAGGGTTTTTCTCCCTGTGCGCTGCGCCACTGGCGCGACGCTTATGATAGGGAGCTCAAAATCATGAAAGGTTTGCATTTTTGGATTTAGCATGAAAAATCATGACTACTGGTGCATGGCCAAGAAGTTTGGGCAAGTTTTGAGTCCCCAGGAGGTCAAAAACACTCAAAAAGTGACCTCTCAGCCCCTATTTTGACACACAGGAAGGAGTCTTGGGAGATTGAGGTTTTGGAGGGGAACATGAGCACCAAATTCCGAAACTCCACTTGGGTTGGAAAGTAGACAGGTAGGGCTTTCTAACAAGCACACTTGGGCACAATTTGGACTTCAGCAAGTACGTCAAAATCACCTCCAAAGTGGTGTGACGCATATAGTTTTGGGCACGGCGCACAGAAACCCAAAGGCCAAAATCACTTCTACTCTGTGACATTTCGATTCGTGATTTTCTCCGAGTGGGCCCACTCATTTACACTACATTTTTCTCGGCACCTAAGGCAAAGTTTAGAAAGTATTTTCACTAAAGGTTGGCTTCTATCCAAGTGGCAAAGGAAGGTGAGCAGTCACCCAAACAGTGTGTCATTTTTGTAACGCTACACTTGTCAGTAATGGTTGGCTTTCCATTTCCAATTTGTAATGACTTGAAAAAATCCCCAACTTTGGGTTGTTCCAATTCCCAATGCAAAGTCTATTTATTGTATGTAAAACCATTTGCAAAGGGTTGGTTGTAATTTCTGGGAGACTGTGGGAGAGAAACTCAATTCCTCATTGTATATTTTGACAGAGAATTAATGAAAGGCAGTGGCTCTGGTTCATGAGATTCATGTAGTGTGAGTGTAGAAAATGTATTCTCTTTCTGTTTCATATGAATTTCATTATGTTTCACAGTTCATTCATATTCATTTCCAGTTAAATTTTCTAAGTAAGATAAGGTAGAATTCATGTTTATTGCTCTGCCTGTGGTAAAGTTTCACGTTCTGTGTTCTTCTTCTGTTGAAAAGGATTAATGTATTTATGCCCTTTTCACCCTCCTAAACAATCTTTCCATTTCCCATTATTTCAAATTTAATTTCTAGACTTTCCGCATGTCTTGCCTCAAGAAACAATTTGTGCCTTTGTGTGAAATTCTCTGCTCATGCTGTTCGTTGGTCCCATACATCCCAGAAACTTAGTCATTTATCAAAAAATTCCTTTTGTTTCCATATTTATTTACCTAGCCTAAAATCAATATTCATAGTAAGTCATCTCAGACCACATTGTTTATTTATTCACTGAGCGTGACACGGAGAGAGCCCTCTCCTGTTCTGGTAGGGCTAGCTACCAGACTGAGCGTGGTTTGTGGTTACCTTGAATTTTGCCTTCCTTCAGCCTAAGGTAGATTTAGGTGCTAACACTCTCTACACTAGCCATTGATCATCAGATACTGGAATATAAGGGATTGGTGAAAACAGAAATGGCTCAGGGCGCTCCTAGTTGTAGTAATTGTAGGGATACTGGTAAGAACGTGATGGCCTGTTTGGTGGCATTCAATGGTTCGAGTTTTAAAAGGCCTACCATGCAGGTTGCGATGGCAATGGTGATCGATGATTAAATTATTAGGGAGACCAAAGGGCAAGGCCTTTACATATAGTAATATGCGATTGCGATCACATCACATCACTATACCGGCGGATCGCAGAATGGGGAGACCAAAGGGCAAGGCCTTTACATATAGCAATATGCGATTAAGATAAGATCACATAGCAATATCGGCAGATCGCAAAATGGGGAGACCAAAGGGCAATGCCTTTACATATAACAATATGCGATTGTGATCAGATCGCATCGCAATATCGACGGATCGTAGAATGGGGAGACCAAAGTGCAAGGCCTTTACTTATAGCAATATGCGATTGCGATCATATCGCATTGCAATATCGCATCAGCGGAAACCAAGGGGCGGAGCCTTTACACCTCCATATGTGTGATGCGATGATGCGGACCTAACGGTATCTGCCTAGGTGTTCATTATCTAGTCTTTTTGTTTTTGCTAGTGTTGCTTGGGTTCTAGTTTCCTATTTGGACTAATCGTGAAGGAGCCATCTTATTGTTTCTTTTGTGGGGTCTGGACTTGAGAAGTGATACCATTTTTGAGGTTTCTGCTCTCACTGGACTGGTTTCCCCAATGTTGGGGCAGTCCAAATTTTGTTGATACTCTACGATACCTTGGTCGAGGCTTTGTCCTCTTTGTATCTTTCTGTACATACTAATAGATTACTTTTAATTAAAAAAAATAATTATTTTACTATTTGATTTAGAAATAATAATAATTATGAAACTTTTGTTGTTTCCTATTTTAATTTTATTGTTTTTAATATATTATATAACGCTCTTATTTAATATATTATTATTTG
>APFE031436660.1:1531-21429 GCA_000404065.3 Pinus taeda | reverse complement strand
TTTAAGTAAATAAAATAACATTTCTGCTTGAAATTGTATGATAAAATTTCGGATAGAATAAGTATCCATTGTAAAGGATTGATGACCTGTTTGACTAGATGAGAGAAGCTGTGGTGTTATCGAAGGTATACTTGAGGTATGAGTACCATTAGGTATAAATTAAGGATGGATACATCCACAAGACAACTTTTAGAACCATGTATGGGCACTACAAATTTGTGGTAGTGGTATGTGGAATCACCAATGCTCTAACAATTTTATGTGTTTGATGACAAAAATTCTTATTCCATATCTGGACAAGTTTGTGTTGATATTTGTAGATGACATCTTGGTTTAATTGAAGATGATGTAGGAACGTCAAGAATATTTTGCAATAGTGTTGCAACTACTAAGAGAGAACAAGCTTTATGTCAATGTCAACAAGTGTGATTTCTTCCAATCAAGAGTTTAGTACTTATGACATATTGTTTTCAAGGAAGGAGTAACAGTGGATACTTAGAAGATCAAACCCAAAATGAGTAGCCTACTCCTTAGAATGTGGCAGGAGTTAGAGCCTTTATGAGATTAGTTGTGTTGACACCTAATCATTGGGATTGGCGAATATATGTAAAATTGTGTAAATAGAAAAATAGGAGAATATGAATATTAAGAGACACTAGGAGATGAATCCTAGGAGTCTCTGGCTCCTGTATATTCTATATATGATATTATATATATTATATATATATATATATATATATATATATATATATAAATATATATATATTATATAGTATATATATATATATAGATATTATATATATATATATCTATATCTATATATCTATATATATATCTATATATAGTATTTATATATATGATCAACCTTAATGGAAATAGACAATTCATTTTGAGTATTACCTCCTGGCCTGACTTGGTATTAGAGCACATGTCCCTTTTTAGACATGTAACTCCTGTATTCTACTAGTTGTCTACTCCCATTTAGAGTTTGTTGCCTGAGATGTTGTGGTGCATTAAAGCAAGAGCCGCTATGACTATGTTGTGGATGGAATTACATCTCTTGCATGAATGGTATGTTATGTTATGTATGGTATTAATCTGACTGATATTACTCATGGAGGGGAAGTTATTAATAATGGGATATGTTATATATGTTGAATATACATTGTGCCATATGTTAATATCGCCTCTGACTCTGCTATGGTATCCCCCCTTTGGTTATGTTGTCCTTATATATACTGCCTCCTCCCCATACCTATACATTGCAAGAAAGCAATCCACTCTAATATATAATGTTGCTCTGACTCTACTCTTGACTATGTTAAATTTCATATGATTATGGTTTATCATTGAAACATTGAATGGTTTCATCCCTTATTGTGGAGCCCCACTGTAAATGTTGTTCGATGGTCATTTGAGGTGGCCTGAATCCTTGGTCTGACTCCATAGCCACCCAACACACTGAATGGTATTATGTTTCCTTGTCTACAAGTATCACATTGAATACATATTACAGTCATACCGCCATACAAGTTTAGGCCCACTCTGTTGCGTTGAACGCCATACCCCTGGTTAATACCATAATTAACACATTTATAACATTCTTCCCATACTATTGGTTTATAACACACTATGTCAAGGTATCATGTTGTATATTACCACCACGTTATATATTAAATGGACATCAGGTTATATATTAACACTGCTGACTCCCGTTGCATCCCCATATGGCCGTCTCTAGTGAACCCGATGTGAACACACACACACACACAGACACACACACAGACACACACACACATATATATATATATATAACACTTCTAACTAATACCCCGTCCTCCATACCACTCCTCCCCCATATAACCCCTCCCCTAATAATACCTCATTCTTATTGCCTCCATAATTGTAATTTTCATAATATTGCTACTAGAGTGCAATTTTTTTACACCGGAAGTGCAACTTTTTATATATTGGCAACAAAGTACATTTTACACAGAATACATTTTTAAAATGCATTCATTGATATCTATTGTTCCAGCTAATACCCCGTCCTCCATACCACTCCTCCCCCATATAACCCCTCCCCTAATAATACCTCATTCTTATTACCACCAGAATTGTATTTTTCATAATATTGCTACTAGAGTGCAATTTTTTTACATCGGAAGTGCAACTTTTTATATATTGGCAACAAAGTACATTTTACACAGCATACATTTTTAAAATGCATTCATTGATATCTATTGTTGGAGTATTTCTCTCTAGAAAAGAGAACTATTTTGAATGGTCAAGGAAGATAAAACAGACTCTCGTTTGCAATGAATTATGGAAAGGAGTTTTTGTAGAAGAAGGAGATAATGAACCTACAAATCCCACCTCAAATAAGGAGATTTCCATTTGGGAAAATAGGAAAAACAATACTTATTCCTTTTTCGTAGCATTTGTAACTGAAGAGGTGGGTCGCCATATTTCACCATTCTCAAATGTTTTTGAAGCCTTACAAAAGTTGAACGAATTATATGACTCACACATTGAATTTGAAGTTGTCCAGTTGATGATTAAATTGTTAAGTCTTGAATGAAAAATGACGACCCTCTTGGTTTAACATCAGAAGTAAGATCCATTATGCATGATATAAAAACCACTAGTGTTCAAATAGACATTCCTCTCATAGCTTACGTCAAAGCACTATATCTCACTTATTCAAATTATCTTGAGTCCTTGCAAGCAAGTGGAAACCTCAAGGAGATTACCTTTGACTCCCTTGAGAAGAAGTCCATTGAGAGAGAGAAGGCTTTTTGGAAGAAGACAACTCCTCAATATTATGAGGAAGTTGTGTGTCTTGCACATAAATAGAAGAATCATGCAAAAGAATCTTCTAGAGGAAGAGGTGGAAGAAGAAGAAGAGGAAGAAGGAATTTTCGAGGCGGGGGGTGGGGCAGACAATTCCAAGGAGAAAAGTATGATCTTCATTTCATACGTTGAAATAGATATGGACATGATGCATCCACATGTAAGTTTCCTTGGGACATAATTGAGCATGAATGAAATGAAGCCAAAGGTAAAACCAGTGACAAAGGGAAAGGTAAAGCCCTTGAATCCACTCACTATGTTGTGGCACATTGCAATATTGGAGTAACTGAAGACTTATTTAATGCTTCACTTTCTTCTTTGAAAAAATATTGGTTGCTTGATTCAGGGGAAACTTGCCACATGACTTTTAGAAGATATTTTTTTGAATAATTTACCAAAAATGTTGATGGAGTAGTATACATTGCAGACAAGTTAGAAATCAAGCCATCAGGGCTTGGCACAACCAGGATCAAATTGATTGGTCTTCCATACTTTCTTTTGCATGATGTGTTATATCTCATGTAGTTGAGGAGAAACTTGTTGTCCTTGGTCCACATTTTCCAACATGGACACTACATTCATATGTTTTATGGCAAGGTTGAGGTTAGAAAAGCATCAAATCGCTCACTTGTCATGATGGGGATAGAAGAATAAAGACTTATGAAGCTCTAAGGAACCTCTACTTGTGCACAAAACTTCTCATACAATTCTCATTAAGATGAAGGTACATTTCCATCAAGTCTTTTATGGCATGCTAAATTTGGAAAAATGAATTATGAAAACCTTCATATGTTGAAAAAAAGTGGTGTTACTGGTTTTCCTTCAATTCCTAGGAAACTTAAGAAATGTGATGATTGTACCTTAGGAAAGCACAAAAAATGGTATTTTCATGAATCACATTCTAGAGCACATAGAATTGAACTTATTCATTCAGACTTATGTGGCCCAATTCATGTTGCTTCCGCAAATGTAAATAAATATATGATGACATTTGTTGATGACTACACCAGAATGTGTTGGGTTTACTTATTAAAGAACAAATCTGTTTCTTTTGAAACATTCAAGAATTTTCATGTATGGATTGAAAATGATGCACAATCTCATATTGGCTCTATACACATTCATAATGGAAAATAGTACACTTCAAATGAATTTGAAAACTATCTTTGCCAGCATGGGATCAAACATCAAACAATTGTGCCTTATAATCCCCAACATAACGAAGTAATTGAAAGAATGAACAAGACAATATTAAATATGGTTTGTTACATGATGTTTTTCAAGAATGTTAAATTGATGTTTTGGGCTGATGCAGTTTTGTGTTGTGTATTAAAGAATAGGTGTCCATCTAATGCTAGTAGAAACAAGACTGCTTATAAAATGTGGTATGGCCACATTCCTTCAGTAAAGAATCTCAGGGTCTTTGGTCCCAGTAGATGTTATGCCTTGATACCTAAGGAACAAAGAAACAAACTTGGTGCAAGGAGTCGTAAGTGTATCTTCTTGGGATACTCAAATACCTCCAAAGTATATCATCTCTATGATGAAGTTAATAAGAATTTTGTAGTATCTAGAGATGTGATATTTCTTGAATCTTCCAAGACTGACAATGTTGTTGAGGGGAAACTTGATCAGTTCAATAGATTCGAACATGCTAAATCTTCTCATTAATTTGATAATGAGATTCCACATCTTGAAGGGGGGATTCCTATACTAGATCAATCTATGGAATCTTCTTCTGAAGCACTCTCATCCCCACATGAAGCTCCAGCCATTGATGACACTTTGAGTGATGTGATTGAAAGAATTGGGAGACTCAATCTTGATTCAACCCTAACTCAGTCAATTGAGTAGCTTGGTCCATCTCAGAAAGGTCCTCCAACATGGTTGACAAAGACACTTGAAAGTGTTCATTCGGATGAGGTTGGAAAGACATGAACAAGAAGCATAAATAGGAAAAATGTAGGTGATGTAGACTATTATGATTCACCTATTGATATGGATGTTTATGATGACTATGAACTGAATTTGTTTACATATTTTGAACCAACATCCTTCAAATAAGTTTCTTCTCATGACTAATGGGAAGAAGCGATGCAAAAAGAATATGATGCCTTAATAAAGAATGGCATGTGGAAGATGGTTGATCCTCCATTGGGAACCAAACCAATAGGCTGCAAGTGGGTCTACAAGAACAAGTATAACGATGATGGCTCACTTGAAAAGAACAAAGCTAGGGTTGTGGCAAAAGGTCTTGCACAAAAGGGAGGGGTTGACTATGAGGAGACATTTTCCCACACAGCAAAATGGGCTACCATCCAGACACTCTTTGCCTTGGCAGCATAGAATGGTTGGAAAGTCCATCAAATGGATGTAAAAAATGTCTTCTTAAATGGATATTTGAAAGATAATTTTTTTATGTCCCAACTAGAAGGATTTATTTTGAAGGGTCAGGAACATAAAATATGCAATCTTGTAAAATCCTTATGGCCTCAAGCAAGCATTGCAAGCCTCGTATGAGAAGTTAATTGAGCATATTATGAAACTCAACTTAAAACATTATGTTTTGGATGGTGCAACTTTGTTTTTCCAGAAAGTTGGTAAAACAGTTGTATATCTTCTAGTGTATGTAGAGGATCTTTTGATGATAGGGAACAATGAGAGCTATATTTCATTCATAAAGAAGGAATTGAGAAAATGTTTTGAAATGAAAGACTTGGGTTATGTTCACTACTATCTTGGTATTGAAGTAACTCAACATCTAAAGTTTATATTTGTAGAAAATATGTGATAGGTTAACCCAATAATGCAATATACATCAAAGCAGAATACTATAACCTACTTCTAATATCAATTTGCGGAAGCTTAAAGATCGAGCTGAACAATATAAACAGAAGAAGAAGAACCAATGGCACAATACACATGAAAATACTTTGGGGAAAGCATCAGCTAAAAACCCCACACTATTTTATTATCATACATGGTGGAAATACATAGGAATTATACAAAGCCTTAGCTCTCACAGCTAGCCAGCTCTTAGTACAATCCTCACAGGCGCCCAGAGGAAATCTTGCCTTCTCTCCAACCTTCCTCTCTTCTCTCCAAGCTCCTATTTCCTTTTTTTGTTCCTTGTGGATGATTAGCCTCTTACCAAGTGGAAAACCAATCCTTCAAAACTGCACAATACTCAAGGATTTATCCTTGACTACATGCATGAGTTTTCTCTTTGAGAAAACACATGCAACTGAGACTACACTGTCCTTGACATTAATCTCAACTGGGTCTTTCTCAGAATAGACATGCATGAGTTACTGATGAGGGAATCTTCAGTTAACTGGAGTAGCCCTAGTTGAGTGCATGCATGTATCAACTTACTGTTAACTCTCTATTAGTTCTTCAAACAATTTAGAGCTAATTTAACTGGACTTAACTCAGTAAATTGAGTTAACTAATTACAACTCAAGTATAACCCAATCTTATCTCTTTAATTTAAGGGATAACTCTTGCATGACTTCAAAAATACTTCTAACTTGAATTTCTCCAACTAATTAATTCAAAATTAATTAATTAATTATTTCCAAGTAGTTGTTAAGACTAAATTCGATTTTAATTCACAATTTAATTCAAGGACAAATAAATTGGAATATTCTTGTCGCCACATTTCAACACCCCCTCTCAACAAGAAAGGGATTATCTTCCACCCCGATCATGTCTCTATGGAACTCAAATTTACACTTTGACAATTCCTTTGTCAAAATGTCAGCATCTTGCCCCTCTGCCGAAATATATTGCAGCAACATGGTCCTCTCGACCTGTGAAAAGCCACGGGCAACAAATATTGCCTTATGCTTCTCCACACTACCATTAGTAGCTTGCTTTACCTTGTAAAGTCAACGGGAACACACAACTGACTTGTTCTCTGGTCTTGGAACCACGTCCCAAAAACTGTTACAAACTATGGAATCATACTCCTCCACCATAGCATCAACCCAAATTGGCTGCTACATTGCTTCCTCAAAGGAAGATGACTCGGTCTCAACACATTCCCCAACAAGTGCCATGTATCCAATGTACCTCTTAGGTGACCTCCTCTGTCTACGCTGAGAAGATGGTGCTCCCACATCCTCCAACAATCTGTCAGCTTCTATTGTATGCTTTTGTCCATCTTTGGAAGACTCTGCTTGAGTGGATGTCTCCACTCCTAGAACCTCTACAGGTGGTTGCTCCGCATCAGTCTGAGGCTCCTCCTCCTTAGGAACCAACAATTCCTCCACAACCTGTAGTTGGAGCTCCCTCTCAAGGGAAACTTGCATGGCATTCTTCTCATCAAACTTGAGATCTTTGGGAACCACTATCCTCTGATTGGTAGGAAAGTACACCTGAAAGTTGTGAGGTGTATCAGTGTAGCCCACAAATATCCCCAGCTCTACTTTCGATTCAAGTTTCTTCCATGTGTCCTTTGTCACATGGAAATATGCTAATGAGCCAAAGATCCTGAAGTGACCTACATCCGGTCTCTTACCGGAGAAAACTTCCTCTAGTGTATTCATGTCATGTATGCGATGCGGGCTTCTATTATGCAAATAGACCGATGTGTTGCATGCCTTAGCCCACAAGTGAAGTGGTAGGCCTTGGTCATGCAGCATTGCCAGTGCTGCCCCTAAATAGTTTTGTCCTTCCTCTGGGCCACCCCATTCTGTTGTGGCTTATGAGGTGTCATCAACACTCGTTTAATTCCTTCCACTGCAAAGAAGTCCTTAAACTCTTGAGAGAAATATTCTCCACCATTTTTGCTTCTTAAGGCCTTGATCTTCTTCCCTGACTCTTTCTCGACCAAAGCTTTGAACTCACAAAACATTGTGAATGTTTGGTCCTTCTTCTGAATCAAATAAGTCTAGCATTTACGAGAATAGTCATCAATGAAAATCACATAATAACTTTTCTTCACCGGGGATTCCATCGGGAATGGTCCACACACATCAATATGAACTCGCTCTAAGATAGCCTCTGCTCGACTGTCTCGATCATGAAAGGAAGACTTGGTGTACTTTCCCAAGGTACAACCTTTGCATGTGTCAACTTGCTCAAGTTTACCTTTGGGAAGTCTTGTAGATATCTATTGTATTATTTTCGAAGCCCCATGACACAAATGGTCCAACCGCTTATGCCATAACTCACCAATGTCTTATCTTTGCACCAATTCTTCTCTCATACTCAATGCTGCACAATCATCTACCTCTATTTTATAAAGATTCTTCACTCGAATGCCTATCCTCTTGTTTTGAGCCATGGCTATGTGTCTTAGAATGAATTTCCTTTACTGAAGACAACATCATACCCTTTATCCTCCAACATCGTGACCGATACAAAGTTATTCTTCAGTCCAGGCACATACATCACATCTGTCAAGGTGAGAGGAGCTCCATGCTCCCTCTAAAAAACAACTATGCCCACTCCTGAAACATTATACATTCCATCATCACCCATCTCTATGTGCATCTTGAAGTCTTTCTCCTCCAAGGCACTGAATAAATTCTTGTCATCGGTTATGTGGAACGAGGCTCCATTGTCAAGATACCAGACACAACCCATCATCGATGACACCATGCATGCGATGAGGGTAAAGTCCATTTTGAAATGAGAGGCTAATTCCTCACCTTCCAGTCCTTCCGAGGATCCCTTCTTGGACCCATTCGATGGGAAATTAGTCGAATAATGTCCCATATCATGAGAATTAAAGCATCCCACTTTAAATATGTCACCCTTCTTCCCTTCATGAGAAGAATTCTATTTGAAATGGGAAGCCTTGCCCTTCCCTTTCCTTGCCTTACTTGCTAAGGCCATATTTTCTTCATCATCATTCTTGGATGAAGAACCATCTTGTGTGCTCCTCCTCATCTCCTCTCACATAATATTCGAACACAGTCATTCCCAATCCGGTAGTTTCTCCCTTCCATTTATATATTCCTAGTAGCTATTCCAACTCTTTGGAAGGCCAAGGAGAGCGAGGCTCACCATATCATCATCCGCAATAGTTATTCCCACACTACCAAGCTCATCTCTATAGGTGGTGAGCTTGTTAAGATATGTGGAAATAGTATCTCCCTTCTCCATGTTGATTCTTCAAAGCTTATCCTTGAGCGCCAATTTCCTCTGGTCGCTACTGTTCTGGTAGAGGCCCTTCAAAGTCTTCCACATTGAAAATGGAGTATCCTTCCCATGGAGAGTTGAGTCAATATGGCCTCAAACTCCCTCAAGGATGATTCATCTCGCCTTTGCCACAAACTTCTTCCACTTAGCCAAATGTTGTGCATTAGTTGAAGTTGGCTTTGGGATTTCTTGATCAATGAATTCCTTCAATCCATTTTCTTCTAATACAACCTCCATTCTATCTTTCCATGTTACATAAGTCAAGCTACCTTCCAGGGCATACTCGACTCTCAAGCCATAAAATGCCATTAGCCAACCTTGAAGTATGATATGAATTCGATTTGCACCTGCAACCTTGAACTTCAAACTTCAAATTCTCTTCTTAGTATACTGTTCACAACACTGATACCATGTAGAAAATATGTGATAGGTTAACCTAATAATGCAATATAAATCAAAGCGTAATACTATAATCTACTTCTACTATCAATTTGTGGAAGCTTAAAGATCAAGCTGAAAAATATAACCAAAAGAAGAACAATCAGTGGCACAATACACATGAAAATACTTTGGGGAAAGCCTCAGCTAAAAACCCCATACTATTGTATTATCATACATGGTGGAAATACATAGGAATTATACAAAGCCTTATCTATCACAACTAGCCAACTCTCAGTACAATCCTTAAAGATGCTCACAGGCAATCTTGGCTTCTCTCTAGCCTTCCTCTCTACCCTCCAAGCTCCTATTTCCTTGCACTGTTCCTTGTGGATGATTAGCCTCTTACCAAGTGGAAAACTAATCCTTCAAAACTCTGCAATCCTCAAGGATTTATCCTTGATTGCATGCATGAGTTTTCTCTTTGAGCAAACACATGCAACTGATAGTACATTGTCCTTGACTTTAATCTCAACTGGGTCTTTCTTAGAATAGACATGCATGAGTTATTGATGAGGGAATCTTTAGTTAACTGGACTAACACTAGTTGAGTGCATGCATGCATCAACTGACTGTTAACTCTCTATTAGTTCCTCAAACAGTTTGGAACTAATTTAACTGGACCTAACTCAGTAAACTAAGTTAACTAATTACAACTCAAACATAACTCAATCTTATCTCCTTAATTTAAGGGATAACTCTTGCATGACTTCAGAAAGACTTCTAACTTGAATTTATCCAACTAATTAGTTCAAAACAAATTAATTAATTATTTCCAAGTAGTTGTTAAGACTAAATTTGATTTTAATTCACAATTTAATTCAAGGACAATTTAAATTGGAATATTCTCGTTGCCACATTTCAACAATAATCCTATCTCACTAGAAGTACATTGGATATCTGTTGAACAAGTTTGGCATGTATAAGTGAAAATATATGACTACTCCAATGGAACCTAACTTAAATATCACATCCATTGAGGGAAAATAATTTGAGGATGCAATGAAATACAGACGACTTGTAGGAAGTCTCAACTTCCTGACTACTACCATACCATACATTTCATTTGGTGTTGGAATCCTCTCGAGGATTATGAAAAAGCCTTGTGAGGGACATTGGTTTGCTACAAAAAGAGTTCTAAAGTACTTGGAGGGAACTCAAGACTTTGGACTCAAGTATACATAGGTGGGTGACTTCAGCTTGATTAGATACGTTAATTCAAACTTTGTTGGAGATAAAGAAAATTCAGTATCTACTTCAGGTTATGTTTTGAGTATTGGATAAGGAGTTGCCTCTTGGAGTTCATGGAAACAATTAGTTCCAATAGATTCCACAAGAGAGTCAAAATATGTGGCAACATATGAAGTAACAAAGGAAATTGTGTGGCTCAGGAAATATGGAAGATTTGTAGGTGAAACAAGTGCATTCAACTCCACTTATGATTTAAAACAATTCTGCAATAAAGTTGTCGAAGAATGAAAAGTTCCATGATTGAATGAAGCACATCAATGAAAAATACCGTTTGATTTGACAGCATGTTGAGGACAAGAAAATCCATCTATGCCATTGTTCCACAACTGAGAAGATTGTAGACATATTCACCAAATTGCTTGGAAGAGGAAAGTTTAAAAGATTCAAAATGATGCTTGGACTCACCAACATCCCTTCAGATTAAGGGGGAGAATTTTTACACCTAATCATTGGGATTAGGTGAATATATGTAAAATAGTGTAAATAGAAAATAATGAGAATAGGATAATGAGGAGACACTGGGAGATGCAGCCCAAGAGTCTCTCCCTCCATGTATATATCTATGGTCATCCTTAATGGAAAAACACAATTCATTTTGAGGAGCTACCTTTTGCCCTTGCAGGTTGGGTATTACAAAAGGTTCATTCAAAATTTCTCAAATATTAGACATCTGATCAAAACATTACAAACAAAAGAAGCTAAATGGTTATGGACAATAGAATGTGCAACCAACTTTGAGCAGTTAAAACATTTCCTCACACATGCACCAATATTGAGAATAAATGACTCGGAAAAGAATTTTGTGGTGTGCACAAACACCTGCAAAGAGGGTCTTGATGGAGTCTTAATGAAATAAGGATAGGCGGTCTATTACAAATTAAGGAAGATTAATGAGCATTAGAGTTCCAAGAAGTGAAAGTGAAATGTAAACACCGAATGACATTGGTGCAACCAATCACCATTATTGAGTGGAGGTGGGAAGTAATTTCCATGGACTTCATCAAAGGAATACCAAAGAAACCTAAATATCATGATGCCATAATGCTGGTGGTAGATAAGATGAGCAAGGTGACTCATTTCATAGCTATTAAATCCACTCAAAGGAAATTGATATTGCTCATGTTTTTATGAAGGAGATATTTATATTCCATGGAATACCCAAGAATATTATTTTAGATCGAGATGTCAAGTTCACCTCTAATTTTAGGAAAATTTTGTTTGTTGGTATTAGAATAGAGTTAACATTTAATTCAATGCATCATCCTCAAGCACATGGGTAGAATAAAAGAGTAAACAAAGTGCTGGAAGACATGTTAATAATGTATGTCATGCATCAACTGGGTAGGAAGGGTTTCTACGTTTTCTAGAATTTTCTTACAATAATGGGTACCAGGAACCATTGAAGATGGGTTCTTTTGAAACTCTGTATGGTAAAAAATGTAATACACCCATCAACAGGAATGATCTAGTGGATAGGGTACACATTGGACCTGATCTGTTGAAGGTAATGGAATAGGATATAGTTACCATTAGGATGAAATCGCAAAGTGACTCATGACAAGAAAAAGAGTTATGTAGTGTTGGCCCTGTTAGCCTCCTATACCAATAGGTTTCATCTTTCAATATTGTCTTGATCAAACTATGGAATATGTTCAAACCTTCTTTCTTGAGCAAAGTTGTTCCATATTCTTGAAAAACCAAAAAATCAAAAAAGTTAAAAAATGTAAAGAGGGTATACCCTAAAATAAAAATCAAAGGGTAAGAAAAATAAAGTGGTCAAAAATAAATGAAAGAAATGAACCCCAAGCAAAAATAGACCAAGGAAAGTTTGCAAATTCAAATGCCACTACTACATTTTTGTAATAAAACAATTGTGTGCAGCTTGTCCAACCTTTGCCACAATTCATGAACAAGTCAAACTGTTTAAACTTGGCTTACTCATATTTCAATTTCATGTTATAGATTAGAGAATAAATATCTGACCAAACATTTTAATCTTGGTAGATAAGTAGATAGTTAGAGTTAATAAAAGGTGCTCAACAGTTTAATGTGAGCCCTTGGATGTAATAAGGGTAGAATTAGATAGATTTTCCTTGTAAAAAGAAAAAATGTCGATGAGGGTTTGCAAGTCTAAATGCAACCTAATAAAGAAGAGAAAATGGTAGTATTAAGTAGATAGGGTAGGTAGATGGTGCTGCAAAGTGTTATATGATGAATGATGCTGCTACATGTTTTTGATCCTTTACTTTCATCACAAGTACTAAAGCAGGAAATACACTGGAAAATCACCACAAGGAAAGTCAAACTCATTAACCTCCCTCATCACTTTCCCCTCAAAAGTTTCACTAATTTCCTGCAAAGTACTAAGGTATTTGGAGATCAAAGGGGCTCAAGGCATTTCCTTGACCTCTGGAGGGACCGAACCCTCGGCCTAATGATCAAAAAGACCTAAGTACTTAAGATAATCCATCATTATAATCTTTCATCTTTAACTTTGTCTTAAGTAAAATCCTATTTTACTTCGGAAACTCATGCAAAATTCCATAAAAATCCCTCAAGATAACTTGCTATTCTAAGTTTAAGTGTTGAAGATAAAATATTGCAATTTACTTCAGAAGTTATCACTTTCTTAGATATGCAAAAATATTTTGAGTTTCCTTGTCCTTTGCCATATTTACATTTAACTCTATTATAATAAATCCCTAATAAAATACCTTATCCTAAGTATATAACTCCCTTTTTATAAATATCCCAAAAACTCCTCTATTATAAAGTTTAACCAAAGTATTTATATGCCCGCACATTTAAAATAATAACCTACTATACGCCCTTTGGTTAAAATTATCATTATATTATAATCCCGCCCTTATGGTAATTAAATAATATTTGTTTGTTACCATATAAATAAAAAATATATATACAAAAACTTTAAACATGCCATATGTATGTTTAAATACCAAAATATGAATAAAACTTCCGAAAAGTTTCGTGCCACCGTGGTTTGTCCACCTGGAAATCCCCGCCCCGACTGCAAGTAAAACTCAGTGTTCTTTGTTTTTCGCTGAAATAGTGATTAACAATCATCACTGAGTCCTTCCCAGAGGTTTTAAAACTATGTAATTGCTCTCTGAACCAACAAATTGTGCCAATTTCCTTCATTTTTTAGAAATCCCGCCCGGCCTGTGAGTAAAACCAAAAACCGCCATTTTGAATCCACAAGAACCAAAATGGAGGTGTCGGCAGCTCTGAATATTACTCCACTGAATGCACCTCACCGTGAATTGGAATATTTACCTTTTGATAGATGAAGATTTCCAAATTAAAGACCTGCATTTTGATGAATGTCCCCTATTGAGCTATTGTCGCTGCAGAGACGAATACTCAAAGGGGCACGATCTTATAGGGTTGTGGGAATCCAATCTCCCGAGGTATCTCATTCCTTCAGTCATTTATTTCCCAGAAATCATCCATTACTGCCATTCTAACTATGATCTGACTCAAAGAGTTGTAATATCCCTTGACCAGAGTGTTATTTTCCCCATTACTCCCCAAGCTATCAATATAATGCTCCATTTTGAACATGGTCAAAACCTCACTCCCTTGTCCATTGGGGAATTTCTTGAAAAATCTACTCGGTTGTCCCCTGAAGAGGTAATCAGAAGATCACATCCTTGGATAAAAAGTCTTAATACTAGTCATAAGATTTGTTTACTCCAAGATTGTTATCAAATCTATTCAAACATAGGTTAGAAAGCATAACGGTTAAAGAGTATCAGTGGTTAAAGAGTATCAGTGGTCTTGATGTTTTCCTCTAAATTAGTTATAAGCATGAATTCTTAAATGCTCTTGCTTTACTACTTTAAACACTGTTGGTTACTATAAAAAAGGATTCTTCATTGCTCTTTGTTTCTAGTCATTTCATTCCTTTCTTTTGGACATGGTGAAAGATTCTTAGTTGCCTTTCATCCCTTCAAATTCATCCCATCCACTTTAAATTTTAAGGATTGTTCTCTGTTTAGCTACCTTGCCCTGTAATACCATCTTGTGCTTAGAATAGAAATCCAGTAAAGCCATCCTTTGACTCCATAGCCCAATGGACTGAAAGCTCTCAATCTTGCCCTTAGTTTGTGGATTCCACCATTTTCCCAAAACAAACTCTTGAATCTATAACTAGCCTAAACCCTTCCAAGAACAAAGATAAATCATAAAGAGAGAGCCCTCTCTGGATGCAGATTGGCTAGATTCTGCATCTAAAAGGTTGGTTTGTGGTTACCTTGGGTATACTTTCCTCTTACACAACTTCTAGGAAAACCTGAGTGATAACATGTTTAAAAAACATGCCAAAGGTAGGTCGTTGAGAGTGAAACATATAGACAGAGCGAATACTTCACTAGAGCTAGTGAAATCTTGGCCATCTTCATGGGTGGATTAACTGTTGTCCTGCGATGACCCAAAAAAACATAGGTAGAAAAGGGTCTACTCCAAGAGTAGTGAACTAAGGTATTCTTCCTGAGATGAAAAGGAAGACATTGATACATAATTTGCAACATGACACAAGGCAGATGTCAATAACATGGACCGGCAATGTCCGGGATCAGGGAATGCAGGGTCAGTGACAAATTACTGTGTAACAGATGCCCCTTAAAGCATGAAGGCTGAGATAGTGAGTAGGGTGAAATTCTTTACAAATACATAACTGAAACATAACACCATTATGGAGAATATGCAAACACAAGTATAACTAATATCTCTGATACATGAGTACATAGTGAAAGGAAATACATGTGCATAAGGCATGGGCACAACCATCCATAAGATAAACATAAATGATATGTGGTATGGGTGCAACCATCCAATCAAAAGGACCATATGAAAGTCTCAAGTATGGTCATGGCCATCCAATCAAAAGGGTCATGTATACAATCATGAATCAATCCGCATAACCTAGATTTGCGTAATTTGAGCCCAAGGTCTTGAATCCCAACCTGATCATGGTACAAATTCTAATATGCGAATAGATGTGCTAAAGTCGAGCATACTAGAAAATTGCTTGATTACCAGTCAATGATGTAAACCGTTGACAAGCGCGAGAGAGACCACCAGTGATGTCAATGGTTCTCAAGGTACTTCCAGTACAATCCATGAAGTGTGAAGAATTATTTGAAGTCAAACACCCATGAAATCACCCGAAAGAAGGCCAATGATGAAAGTCTGTTGTCGAATGTGAAGAAATTCCCACTAAGGCATGCAAGCTCCAAGGTACCAGAAAGGAGTCTCTAGATCAACCTCCCAAATAATGAGCTGAAGTCGACATGAAGCGACCAGTCAAAGGAGGGCCATAATTTTTCCCACATCATTGACATGAGACAAAGGAACAAGATGAGGTGGATGAGATAGAGAATCTAAGGAAGGTGTGTAAGGATACAAACTGCAGAAGGATTAAGCTCTTGAGCATATCGACGACACTATTATAGCTCCAAATACCACCTTATGTATTTGTGATGCTTGGTTTATGGCCTAGGGCAACCCCTCCTTCTAGAATTGGTCCAAATATTCAAAAAATAGTGTTTTACTCCTTGTATGTGACTTTTCCCTGAATTAAACATGTCTACACATGGGTTAGTCTATACCCAACCCATGTATATGTCTTAAAACACTTTAAAAAATTAAATTTCTTTAATTATGGGAGGAGATCACGGGTTTTACTTGTTGATTACCTATTAGTTCCCGTGGCCCAACTATTTCCCAACTAAAAAACTACTTTTGGAGAAGTATAAAAATACTTCAATGGGAAGGCCTTAAGAAGGAGATAAAATAGAGAATTACTCTGCTGAGATTATCCCCTGATCAAGTCTGAAGATCCATGTGCTTCAAGCACTTCCCCAAGTTCAGGAAGCCCTTGTTTCCTTGAGAGTTGATATCCTTTCACTTGTGGGAGATATCCTTGTGTTGGTTATTGAAGGAGCCTTTTGAAGACCGGGACTGGACGAACATGGAGGACGGTTCTACTTGGAGCTGAAAGAGGAAGACTCAAGTGAACTCTTTCTATGTTTTGATTATAGTTATCTACAATAAAAGAAACATTGTCTTGTTCCTGATATCAACTTTGTTCATGCATCTGATGTTATTGTTCTGGTTTATGTATGAATGACTATTTTAATGTATAAATAACCATCTATTTATATGCTATAAAGTTGATTTCACTATAATGCTTCAATTATATTGTTGGGATGTGTTATATTATTTCCACGACTAACCTATGTAGTGAACTGGGGGGTTAGAGGGGGGGTGGAGTCCCCCTTTCGTTGTGCCGATTGTGCAACGGGGGGGTGGCAGCCCCCCCTATCTAGGGGGTTTAAGGGGGGTGGGTAGCCCCCCTCTACGGGGTCCGGGGCAGCACCCCGAGAAAATATCTTTTTGGACCCTATATTAGGTTGGGTGAACCTACCTATGGTTTTTGGTCCATGGTTTTGGATGCGATGGTTTTCATTCCATCGTATTGGATGCTTCGACATGTATAAATATGTATTGTAACATTGAAAGGAACATAATGAAAAATCAAGCTGGTAGTCCCGGTTTTGGGATACAGTGGGAAATCTTTGTGTATATGTGTTTTATGTGTTATGCTCTCACATTGTCATTTTTCTGTAATTTACAATTCGTATGCAGGTAATTTCTGTATGGGGTTAAAACCTACATTTGGTATCAGAGTTGTTTTGGCTTCAAGGGGACGCATTTGTTGCTGAGAGGTTTTTCTCGGGCCTGTGGTAGACCCTGTTCAGTGCGAGATCTGCAAGATTGATTCTGGTGGTGAAAGAAGATGGAAAGCAGAGGAAATATAGAGATTGAGAAGTTCAATGGTCAGAGTTTTAAGTTGTTGAAACTCAATATGGAGGATCTGTTGGTGGATAAATATCAGTGGATCTCGGTAGATCCGGGTACTAAACCAACGGGAGTGACCGATGAAGAATGGAAGAAGTTGGATCGGAAGGCAAAGAGCACAATACGATTGTGTGTCTCAGATTCAGTATTGTTGAATGTATCAGGGGAAGCTACGGCGAAGGCTTTGTGGGACAAGTTAGGGACTTTGTACCAATCTAAGTCTTTGGTGAATAAACTATTCCTGCAGAAAAAGCTGTATAACCTGAGGATGAAAGATGGAGACTCAGTGACAGAGCATCTGAATGTGTTTAATACTATGGTAAGTTAGTTATTATTTGTTGATATTAAAATTTCAGATGAAGATAAGTGCATGAGTGTGTTGTGTTCTCTACCAGACTCGTGGGATAGTCTGGTTATTGCAATAGGTAGCAATGCAACTGCTTTGCAGTTTGATGAAATAGTCTCAGCCTTACTGACAGAGGAGATGAGACGGAAAAATATGGACAACCGGAATGGTGATGCCTTGTCTGTACGAGGATGGTCCCAGAACAGAAACAAAAATAAGTCATCGAGTGGGAGATGTAAATCTAGAGGGAGATCTAAATCTCAAGGAAAACCTATACAGGTGGTGTGTTGGAAATGCGATAAGGAAGGGAACTTCAGAAGGGATTGTAAATATAAAGCTCTTGATAAAGAAAAGGGATCTGATGATGCTCCTTCTGTAGAGGCGAAAACCACCTCAGATGAAGGTGGGGATGTGTACTTGGCTTCTTCAAGTACACATGTAGATCATGAGGCATGGTTAATTGGTTCAGGTGCATCCTTTCACTTCACTCCCCATAGAGAGTGGTTCTGCGAGTATGAGAAATATGATGGTGGTGATGTCTTCTTAGGACATGATAGGAAGGCTAGAATCATTGGTCGCGCAAAATTAAAGTTGAAGTTGCAAGGTGGAAGGGTTAGAACTTTTTCGGGTGTTCTGCATATTCCTGCATTGGACATAAATCTTATTTCTGTAAGCAAGTTGGATGATGCAGGTGTAGAAACAGTGTTCGAGAAGGATACCTGCAAGATGGTTCGAGGAGCACTGGTATTGATGCGGGGAGTTCGGATTGGAACTCTGTACAAGCTGCAAGGTAGAACTATTGTTGACGGGTGCAATAGTTCTATGGTTCCTGAAAATGGAGTAGATAATCTAGTGGTCTCTGGAGGGAAGACCATGTTGTGGCATCAAAGGCTTGTACATATTGGAGAGAAGGGCCTTTGAATACTTCATGGTAAAGGTATGGTAGAAGGTATGAGTAATAGCTCTCTGGATTTTGATTTCTGTGAAAATTGTGTATATGGGAAGCAGAATCGGGTGAGTTTCCCCTCTGGTGTTAAGAGGACGAAACAAATATTAGAGCTTGTGCACAGTGATGTGTTTGGACCTGTGAAAGTTCCATCACTGGTTAAGTCTGTGTACTATGTATCATTTATAGATGACTTCTCAAGGAATACATGGATATATTTCCTTAAGAAGAAATCTGAAGTCTTTGACAGGTTTAAAGAATTTAAGGCTCTGGTGGAAAATCAGACAGAGAAGAAGATAAAGGTACTGAGGACAGATAATGGTGGAGAGTTCTATAGCAAGGAATTTGAAGAATTTTGTAAGAAGTGTGGTATAGCACGGCAGAAGACTACTCCATATACACCTCAACAAAATGGAGTCGTAGAAAGAATGAACAAGATCTTGATGGAATGGGCAAGAAGCATGCTCAGTCGTTGATCCGAATGGAAAATGGCCCCTTGTATTGGTTATCTATGGTACTCATCCACCCATATTATTCATTGACCCATGGAATTTACCCATGGTATTGCAAATGGCATCCGCCCGTGGTATTGTAAAATCCACCCATGTTATTCATTCACCCATGGAATTGACCCATGGTATTGTAAATGGCATCTGCCCGTGGTATTGTAAAATCCACGACATGTAGCCACACATCTCTTCTCAGAGATAGCTTCCATTGCTCTGAATTGTAAAGGCTACATTGTGGCGGACAATCTGTCCTTTTACAAAATGTGACTTGTTACTTATAGTATTTTTCTAGTTACAATACCATGGGTCAATTCCATGGGTGAATGAATACCATGGGTGGATTTTACAATACCATGCGCAGATGCCATTTACAATACCATGGGTCAATTCCATGGGTGAATGAATACCATGGGTGGATTTTACAATACCACGGGCGGAGGCCATTTACAATACCATGGGTAAATTCCATGGGTCAATGAATAATATGGGTGGATGAGTACCATAGATAACCAATACAAGGGGC
>APFE031436658.1:1058-12738 GCA_000404065.3 Pinus taeda | reverse complement strand
ACGAGCTTCAACATCTCAATCGGCTCACCCTTCAGTATCATCTTCTTCCCATACATCTGGAACCCCAATAGTAGTATCAAACCCTGGTACTATTACAATGGCGGATCCATGGACAAGGCCAGGCGCGGTCAATATGCCTGCGCCATTGCATCCTTTACCAGATGCACCTGAAAAGTGGCTCCCTAAGTTCAACCCAGATGATGGAACTCAGGCCGAAGAACACATTAATAATTTTATGCTATCGGTCAACCTAAAAGGCGTAACCCATGAAGATGTTGTTGTCAGACTTTTCCCTTATACTTTACAAGGATCGGCTGGATCCTGGTATTTTTCTCTACCCTCTGGATCCATTACTAACTGGAATACATGCCAAGAGCAGTTCCTGACTAAGTATGGAGATGACAGGTCTTTAGCAACCTTAATAAATGATCTCTCCAACTTAAGGATAGAAATAGGGAACCCATCAAGGAATTTAATGCTCGTTTCAACAAACTCCTTAATAAAATCCCTACAGCTTCCAAACCAAGTGAACAAATACGAAGCGAATGGTATATCACTGCCCTACCTGCTAATATAGCTATTTTCGTAGATCGGGCTGGGAAACCTACCTTAGCTAAAAACATGAAAGAATCACTTGATGTTGAGAAGCGCATCAATTCTTTAGAAAAGAAAGCTGCCTTGGAAGATAGAAAAGCCAAAAAAGTCTCTTTTAAAGAAGACTCCAAAAAGAAAAGTTCTAAAGACCCATATGATATGGAGGGACTACAAAAAGTCCTGAAAACACTGTCCAATGAAATGATTGACATTAAAAAACAGGTGGCCGAAACATCAAGCAAAAAACCTTTTAGGACTTACAAGAAAACAGAAGCCAAACCACCTAATGTCATATCAAATGCCAACTCTGACCAAGAAGAAGAAGAAGAAGAGGCAACCCCACCATCCGACGATGAAGAAGAAGTGGCTGAGTGTCATGGAATGTGGGATTTCATACTCCCCGATCCTGATACAGATAATGAAGAAGAAGCCTTTCCAGTCACCACAAGGAGTAAAGGTGCTCCTGAGCCTGTTCAGATAAATTCAAAGAAAAGGAGTGCAGGAGCTACTACAACAAAAGAAAAAATTCCTCCAAAGAAATTGCCTGCACCGGTCGCTCCAAACCAGCCCTCAACTCCCCCGTCAACTTCTAAAACGTTAGTGGTGTCCGATCCCATGGAGTACAATATCGTTGATGATATGAAAAAGACCAAAGCCAACATAACCATGTTTGAGCTTAGCAAGATAAAACATCAGCAAAAGTTACTCATGAAAGAATTGAATGCTGTCCCTTCCACTCCTCTCCCTAGTTCAAAGGCTGCAAACGACTTAGGTCAGTCTCCTCCAAGTATGGTTGAAGCCACAAATTCCGTCCTAATTGGTGACAGGTCAAGCTCTCACACTCCACCATTTCTCCTAACTTATGAAATCTATAATAGAAACTTGCACAACTGTTTAATTGACTCGGGGGCATCTTCTAACATAATGCCTGCTTCAGTTTGTTCCAAATTGAACATTGAACCCCAAAAGTCTGCTATCCATATTGTTCAATTAGACAGGACTAAGGTGCAAGTGGTTGGAGAAATTAATTCTGTAACCATCAGGGTGTCAGCCGATCCAAGAATAGTACAAAGAATTGATATCCTTATAGCCGACATACCTGAGTTTTACGGTTTGATTTTGAGCAGAGACTGGTCTGAAAAATTGCATGGGTACATCTCTACTGATTGGTCACATATGTGGCTCCCTTATAACGGCAAGCCAAATCAGATCAAGATAGACCGAGAAAAACATATGACCCATACAGTTACCGATTTCGAACAGGAGAATCACCCTGTAGCTTTCAACAATAATATTTTGGGCAATTATTCATCCGAGTCATTCTTCGGCAACTTTGTTGCCCAAACCTCCCCTTTCTCAGTTAATCATTTCACATCTCAGATCGAAAATTTTTCACAAACACATGAGTCTAGATGTTTCAATGATTATGAAAAGGTTGTAAATACCACTGTTAATACCTCTTTATTTTGGTCTTTATACTTTGATGGCTCCAAGTCTACTGAAGGCTCAGGAGCAGGTTGCATTTTGGTTAATCCAAATGGGGAAAGAACAATGCTGTCTTGCAGGTTAGAATTCGAATGCACTAATAACACAGCTGAATATGAAGCCCTAGTCCAGGGTTTATATAAAGCAATCGACCTCAAAGTGCAATACTTAAAGGTTTTTGGTGATTCAGAAATCATTGTTAAACAGGTTAGAAATGTAATTCATTACCTTTCAAATCATCTAAAACATTACTAATCACTTGTGCAAGACCTTACCTCACATTTCCTAGCATTTAACATTTCTTCTATCCCCCGATCCCAGAATTCAGCTGCTGACCTACTTGCCAATGTAGCCTCAAGGCTCCTACCCTCAGAAGACTACAGCCCTGATAGATTTTCTGTAGAGTTAATTTTCAGACCGTCAATTCCCGACAATATCACTAATTAAAGAATTTTTAATCATGATAATGATATTTTGCAATTCTTGACTTCTGAAAAGTCTTATGACAACCAGATCATTGAAGAAGACGAACACGACTCCCAAACTAAAAAGGCATCCCAAGAGAATGCAATTCCTAAGCCTGTGGTAAAACTTGAGGATCTTTATGATATAAAAGACAGGTTTAAGCCTGTACCCAATACAAAGATCCAAAGTTCTACCCTAAAGTTTGAATCAATAAATTTGGGTACTGATCAAGTTCCTCATAATGTAAATCTAGGACTAGGACTTTCTACACAAGAGAAAGAAGCATTTGTTAAACTATTGAGGAAGACCAAAACACGTCTTTGCTTGGAAATATGATGACTTAAAGACTTATACACGCTTTATCCAGCAATACATCCCAATGCTTCCAGATCAAAACCTATACACAGAAGCTAATAAAATAATACATCGCTCCCAATTTGGAAAAGTCAGTATTAAGTCGGAGGCTTAAACAAACTCCTCAAAGCCAAAATTATTTTCCCAGTCCGACATTCCAATTGGGTTTCTAATATGGTGCCTGTCAGGAAAAAGAATGGCGACATTCGAATTTGTATAGATTTCCAAAATTTGAACAGAGCAAGCTTAAAGGACAATTTTCCATTGCCTACTATGGAGCAAATACTCCAATCAGTGGCAGGTTCTAAATTAATGTCTTTTCTGGACGACTTTTCAGGATACAACCAAGTTTTAGTTCATCCTGATGACCAACTCAAAACAACATTTAGAACAAAATGGGGAACATATGCATATCAAAAGATGCCCTTCGGACTTATAAATGCAGGAGCAACTTTCCAAAGAGCTATGGACACTGCTTTTAGGGGATTGATTAATAGATCAGTAGTCATCTACTTAGATGACATAACTGTGTTTTCTAAAAAAAGATCCAATCATTTACATGACCTAAATCAGATCTTTCAAAGATGTAAAAGGTATGGAATTTCTCTGAACCCCAAAAAGTCATTCTTTGCTCTGGATCAAGGGAAACTCCTAGGTTTTATTGTATCTCGGGATGGCATCTATATTGATCCTGATCGGATCAAAGAAATTTCGGAGATCCCTTTCCCTCACAACAAGAAATCGATGCAGTCATTCCTCGGTCAGATAAATTTTGTTAAAAGATTTGTACCTGATTTTTCTCATATTATTTTACCCCTCCAATCAATGATTAAGAAGAATGCAGTTTTTAAGTGGGGATTAATAGAAAAAGAAGCTTTTGATAAGATAAAGCAATCCATCATCAATGCCCCCTCCTTGATTACTCCAAACTTCTCCAATCCTTTCACATTGTACACCATCGCATCCAATACTTCATATGCAGCAGTACTTACCCAACTGAACGATCTCAACTTGGAGGCACCTATCTCATTTTTTAGCTCAAATCTTCAGGGTGCCGAATTAAACTACTCTGATGTAGAAAAACAAGCCTTTGTTGTGTTCAAAGCAGTTAAACATTATAGACCCTTCCTCCTAAAAACCCATACGAAAGTAATAGTTCCTTTTTCAGCTGTTAGGAAACTATTAATGCAAAGGGAACTGGGTGAAAAAAGGGCTAATTGGGTCACCGCACTTCAAGAGTATGATTTAGACATTAGGCCAGCAAAGATTGTTAGAGGCCAAGATTTTTGCAGGATATTAGCAGGAGCTTCCAACATACCTGAATCAAGCGACACGGGTCCAACAGAAGAAATCAATCAGATAAGTGTCACTGATCCAGAATCTCAATATGCAGATTTGATATTTTATTTAAAAAATGGTCATGCTCCTCCTCATTTATCTTACAAAAGCAAAAGGGCCATCAGATTGAAAGCAAAAAGTTTTTTACTTATTGATGATGTGCTTTTCAAAAAGAATTATGACTCTATTTTGCTAAGATGCCTTGAGAAAACTGAAGCTCAAAAGGTGTTGCAGGAATTACATGATGGACCAGCAGGAGGACATTTTGGAGCTGACACAACGGCTCACAAGATTATCCATGCCAGATACTATTGGCCAACCCTTTTTAGAGACACCCATGAGTATGTGAGAAAATGCCTCAATTGCCAAACTGCTAGTGAAAGACAACGAAAATCAGCTTTCCCTCTACAACCAGTTAACATTGAACAACCATTTGATCAATGGGGACTGGATATCATCGGGGAAATTAATCCACCTTCTTCAAAACAGCATAAGTACATTCTCACTGCTACTGATTACTTCACCAAGTGGGTGGAAGCAGTTCCTTTGAAGACAGCAAATTCTGAGGCAATTATTGAATTCATTGACCAATTCATTATTACCAGGTTTGGTGTTCCAACTGCTCTTGTATTTGATAATGCCTCTTATTTCTCAGGTAATTCTATGATTGATTTTGCTGTTAAAAGAGGATTTAAGGTAAAGTACTCAGCTAATTACTACCCTCAAGGTAATGGTTTGGCAGAGTCCACTAATAAAAATCTGATCAAAATTATTAAACGAACAATCGAGAAAAATCATAGGAATTGGCATAAAACATTGATCTTTGCATTATGGGCTGATAGGATAACTCAAAAGGCTTCCATAGGAACCTCTCCATTTAATCTTGTATATGGGAAGGAAGCAATATTGCCTACAAATCTTGTTTTACCCTCTTTAGCCCTAGTACAATTCATCGAACAAACTCCTTCCTCTTCTATTCAGCTCAGACATGATCAAATCTTAAAACTTGAAGAAGAGAGGGAAAAAGCAAGCGATACCCATGCCAAACATCAGCAAATCATCAAAGCAGCTTTCGACTCAGCCTCATCAGGATCAAAACAATTCCAAGTTGGCGATTTAGTTCTGAAATGGGATAAAGCCCATGAGGACAAAGGTAAACACACCAAGTTCCAAAAGCTGTGGCTTGGGCCATTTCAGATCTGTGAAAAAATAGGCCATTCAACCTTTTTGTTGCAAAATTTGACAGGTGTGAGGGAGTCTCTCCCTGTAAATGGCCTTATCCTGAAAAAATTCTTTAATTGAGAAGGTAACCCCTTCTCCCTTTTTGTTCTTATAGAATTTTCTTAGTTTGTAAGTTTTTTAGGAAATAAATTTTAAAGAGATATTCCATTGACTTCTCACTATTCTTGAAAGGGTTGTCTCATAGAATTATCATAAATATTTGCTTTCAAGTAGTAGAACTTTCAACTAAAAAGGAATGCTTTTGGGAAATTAGCTACTATTGTATTCAGAAATCACAGATTAACTTTGATCAATTCCTCTTCAGAACCTGAAAGTAATAAGGTTCATTTCTGTTTTCAAATTGGCCTCAAATGATCATTAATGTTACGAATAGAAGTTGATTCAATATTAGCATCTTAAACTCTCAACCTGTCATCCATCAATTCTCAAATATATAATTGTCCACCCCATCCATTAAAGATGATGATTTTTCAGAGTGTAATTCTAAAATATAAAGATATTAAAGATAAGAGGTCTTATCATGAGCCTGCTTACCACGTTCATAAGGGAAATAGCTTAGCTGACATTACCAATACTGCCTACCAAGACAAGGTAATGGCTTGAAAACTCAAGACAAGGAGTCTCATTACGAGCTAGCTTGTTCAGTTAGACTACTACCAGTGAGTGGCATTGTCAATATCTGGCTACCAAACCAGGACAATGGCTTTTTATCTTATAAAAGAATTCAGAGAAAAAATGAACAAAATACGAAAATGTGTTTTAAATTCATTCTGATAATCACAATCTTCATTGGGTGGGACAATGGAAAATTACATGGTTAAAAGGTATCCCTGTCGAAACTATAAACGTTTGCTGGCAGCAGAGGCTCTACCTATGACAGGCGAGTAGACTATAAAAGCTGATTTGGAAAAACTTTCCTATTCTTAATATTAATAAACCAAGCAAGGTCTATTTGAAACTTTAAATGTACCAATTCTAAAAGTTTTTGAAAGAAGAAGCTTATCAAAATTATTTCTGTAATGTTCAGAATACATAGATGCCTAGTTATATCAGAATTTTCCTGATGGTTAAAACTCTATTCCAGAAAAAGTTATAAAGTATTCTTGATTTTTCCAGAGATAACTGGTTCTCCCAGTGAATCGCCAATTGTTGTGCCTTGCAAAACAACCCCCCATTTCATAATTATCTTTTTCAAAAACATTAAAATATGGAATGGGTCCCTCTTAGAAATAAAATTGATATCAAAGCTTTATTCATTTAAAAGCGGACATAAAGCGCAAATAAATTTTTTGCGATAAAGCGATCACAAGATCGCATATCGCAAAAACACACAAGCAATGTACCAAATGACATACGGCCTTTCCCCGATGCGATAAAGCTATCGGCGATATCGCAATCGGCAATCCCCTTATGCGTACCCCTAATACACCGCATGGTAAAGCCCCGATGCGATAAAGCTATCGGCGATATCGCAATCGGCCCCGCTTCTTTGTAAACATATGCGCATATGCCTTCTGCCGATGCGATTTCGCAATCGGCAATCGGCAATCCTCTTGTATCGTCCTTAATGCACATATGCCTTTCGCCGATGCGATATCGCAATCGGCGATCGGCGATATTCAAACTCATTGTTAAAACCATTCATGCCCTCCTTTCCAATGCGATGCGATAAAGCACGGTTTTCAATGCAAAAGCCAATAAAGTGATTGGAGAGCCCAATTCATTGGTAATTAAGGCATAATTACTCCCGCTCGGCCGCCCATACGCCTTTACTTGCTTTAAGATATTTTCAATCAAATTTGGGAATAATGGGCATTTATAAAGGTGGCAGGCCCTATACGGTTACATAATGAATCTCTGCCCTGAGATCCGCCTATAGATTGTCTCCGCGCCGTTTGATAAAAGCAGGATATATCAACGTTCATCTTTTACATTCTGCTATCATCTCTGAGTTTTACTATTATCTCTGTATTACGCCGAATCTTATTCCCTGTGCAGGATACAGTTCTACAAAAGGATTCAAACATGATGGGTAAAAAGTCCAAAAAGGTTGTCGGTGTTTCAAACCCACCAGCTGCAGGACAATCAGCGCTAAATAGTAAAAAAAGGCTTAATATCCGACACTACATGCGCAGGCCTAGCCAGGACAACTTGGCAAGGGACTTACGATTTAATAGAAGCTGAAAAACCAACACAAGCAGAAGAAGAAGCTACCGCGGATTCACCTAAAAGGTCGGAAGGTTCTATTAAGGATTTGGCAGATTCGTTCCTCCATAGAATTGCATCAAGAGAGCAAATTCTACCGTATACTGATGTGGTGAAATGGGCAATTGAAGAAATTCCCTTCACCGATAGAACTTTCATCACAAAGGATGGGAGAATTTTTAGGTCATTTAAACCTGAAGATCTGAGGCAAATGTATCATTTGCCTAAGCCAGAGAAGGTATATAATAGCGCTTTTCTAAAACAATTTGCAAGTGAATACGAGGTCGAATCTGAACCTATCAAGGAATGGAGGCAGAATCCAAATAAACACAGACATGAATCCTCCGGTAAGTACTCAGTCGCCTCTTTGTGTTCTCCTTATTGTTATGTCGGTATAATGATGTGTAGATTGTGGGGTTTACATGATTCTGCCGTTTTTACCATTGAAATGGTTCCTCTCATGGAAGCGGCAGTAAACATCACTATTATGGATTGGGCCACTATTCTATCAGATAAGCTGGCATTAGCTATTATTGACTTCAGGAACAAAACCAGAATCACTGAAAGGAAAATTCCCCCTTTCTACTACAGTGCATATATCTTGGATACTTTGTGTTTTAATTCTGAATTCCCTATTCTTGGCTGGAGGTGGACCGTGCAGGATCCCTCGCCCATTCATATTTATCATCGTAAGATGTGGAAAACATCTTATAAAAACCACATGTACCAGATTTGCAATGGTTTCATGGTTCCTGTATATTATGCAATTTTTGATAAGCCTATCCCAAGGATATCCTACCTACCTTCTTTTGATTTGCCTGCGGTAGGTAGTTGGTTCGGAGAAGAATATTTCACTTATATTAGAGTTTTTGGCAGTCAAGCCAACCCTCATGTCCTTCCTTTATATGTCCCCGATAAACTGTTAGCAAGGGAAATTGCTTACCAAATTACAGCAGAAAGCACCACTCAGATTCTTAAAAAGGAGAAGAAAAGGGGCTGGCCTACTTTCCCCTTCAGATGTGGGGTCTTCACCTTGCATGATCTAAAACATGCAGAAAAAGAAGCTATGAAGATTCAAGCCTTAAATTTTGCTACACTTCCAAATAGGCTATTCGACCCAAAGCGAACAGCATACGCTGCTTTGGAACATGCTAAATTAGCATTATTCGATCATAAGGAAGACATGTTTGATGACATGTTCAAATCAGCTGAATCGATATTTCAGGTCATGCAACTCGCTAAGATGCAATATAACGATGAAAGGTTAATTGAGTTTAATAAACTCAGAGAACAGAGGTTGCAAACTCTGCCTCTGGATTTATTAATAACAGCCCAAGCAGCATCATCAAGCGAGCCTGGCCAACAACAGACGAAGAAACCTCCTGCTACAATACAGACCAATAATAAAGAGCAAGAGGAGCAACAAAAGAAAGATCGAGAGGAAAAAATGAAGCAAGAACAACAAGAACGCTTGAGAAAAGAAGAGGAAGATAGACAGCAAAAAGAGCAGGCAGAAAAGCGGCAGAAAGAAAAAGAGCAGGCAGAAAAGCGGCAGAAAGAAAAAGAACAGGCAGAGAAACAGCAAAAAGAACAGGAGCAAAAAGAAAGGGAAAAACAAGAACAACTGCTTAGGGAATCCCAGTCTAAACAAAACACCACCGATACTAATAAAGGTCTTGTCACAGACCCTCAATTGCAAAGAGAATGGCAGCATTTCAGCACCATTATCGGTGGAAGTAAAGACTCGCAGAGTACTAATACTCCCAAAAGCAGCAGTGTACAGGGTAAAACCTCATCTCAGACTTTAAGCATAACCAGCGGCACACCTAAATCAAGAGACGTGGAAATTATTCCAAAAGGTCCTAGTGAACAAATCACTCTACAAGTAGAAGATATTCCTCCTTTGAATGTCTTCTACAGCCCAAAATATAAAGCCGTGGTAAAACGATCGAGAAAGAGACAAAGGCCTGATCAACCTTCCATCTTTCCCGAGTCAACAGTCATGGGCAATGTAGTGTGGAAGGAGAAACAAGATCCCTCCGATGATCTAACCAAACTGTCACAGTATGCTGGAGCTTATTCAGCTGCTACTATCGACAAGGCATCAGAGGTAAGTCTTTTGTTAAAAACTAAAGATCAGGAAATTTCCACTTTGCAAGAAGAGTTGGCAGCAATAAAACAAAAGGTGACACAAACCGAGGCACAATTAGAACAACAACAACAAATAAATGGCCAATTGACTAAGCAATGGGAGGAGGAGAAACATAACATCAATCAGGCGGCAATCCATAGATAGAATAAGTTGAAGGAGGCTTTGGAACAATTAAAAGTAGCAAATGAGCAATTATTGAAAACTAAGGATGAGCATATCGCCCAGATCACAGCACAACTGGATAATTTCAAAGGAAACTTGCAGGTAATGGAATTTAGAAAAGAAGCAATGATAATCAACAATGTACTTATAGCGCAAGTTAAACTATTGGCTCAATACCTCTCTCAAGCGGAACCACTTTGCGAGTTAACCACAACTGTGAGCGAGTGAGTAGAAAAGGCAAGAGATGAATTGAATCAAGCCGATGAAATTATCACAGCACACCTTGAATGGCAAGATTCAAAATCAGGAAAAGACTCTAATTTGCCAAAAATACTTGAAGTTCATAAAAACATATTATTCACAGAATGGCATACACAGGTAATGAAAGCAGAAAGGGCAGCTTCAAGGTGCACATTGACTTCTAACAATCTGATTGATCTGGTTAATGATACACTCTACTTGGCAAACATTGTTACCCAGTGTACACCCGGAAAGGTAATTACAGCTCATATATTGGAACAATCATGTTACCCAGAGTTAGAGAACAGAGGAAGGTTAATCGCCGGGGTTAACAGTTTAAGCATAGAAACGTATTGGCATTTCCTTATTAAGCCTTATGAACAAAGAGCCGCCCTCAAATGCTTAACCGATGCCGTTCAATGCATGATCCCCGAGATCCAAGATGCCACCTTTGCCGCCCAGCTCAGTTCACGAATAAACAAACCTCCAGAGATTCAGCCGATGCTTGCCATCAATCAACTAAGGTCTAAAGATAAACAGCCGACAGAATGAGTCATCATCCAGCTCCTTAGACTGCCAGAGAAAATAGCAACGAGAAGTTATTGATATCAGAATAATTAGCATTTTTTTGTAGATATTTAGACTAGTTTAGTATTTATAGACCCTTTCATGTCTTTAGAAAGGGTCGTAAAATTTTTTAATAAGACTTAACAGACTTAAGTTTGCACTATTGTGCTTCAGCCTTTATTTTTTGTTATGAAACTTGACCACTTGCTTTTACTTTAATGAAGAAATTTCTTGGTTCAATTGTGCATTACTGTCATTGATTTGAGAAAAGTCTATGCGTTGGAGCAGAAGCTATACATAGCAGTCTATATCCGGAGTGACCTACTATTCAAATGGTATTTCTATCTTTTGTTGGAATTCATTCTGTGTATATGATTTTGCTGTGTAATTATTCCTGCTATCGTTAATTGTATGCATGCGCAACAACAGGAAATCTTATTCATACCACTATTGGATGTTTTGATGATATGCCTTATTTTCTAATCATGTATGCGTTAATGGTATGAATGTATAAAGTGTAGCATCGCTTTAATCACTGCATCTAACTATTTAGATACAGTAATCTGGAATGATTTAACATCTATGTCTTGAGAATACAGTCATCTATATAGTTGTGTTTTTAGACATAGAACTTCAAAAGCTACGCTTTAGAAGTTCAAATAGATTCCCGGGATAGTTTAATTGATTTATATTTCTGTCAATAGTTTTAGTCATCCACCTATCGCTACTGTTATCTACGAAGTAATCATTCATCCCATTTATCTATTCCTTGGGAAACTGGTCCCATTATCCCCAGTCGGAGCCACTATCCCAAATGAAAAAGGAGCTGTACTAAGGTCCGGACCGGGTGGTTTCCCCCAATGTTGGTGAAACGAT